>JAHWXV010945219.1:0-13342 GCA_024586415.1 Phrixothrix hirtus | reverse complement strand
TTAATTATTAATTGTCACATCCGGCTCTAAGGACCATATGTCGCGCACATATCTCTTTATTCACGAGAACTAGGGCGTTATTATTTAGCTTAATAAACAATTCTAATTATTAAACATCTTTAATGTAATATTATAACATGCATTTGTGAGCCTGTCAGTTCTGCAGTTACAGGGTTAACTGGTTACTTATTTTTAAGACAACCCTTTCCCCTCTTAAACCGGCGGGGAAGTAGAAATACATAATTTAAATTTACGGGAAGATGCCTGAACAACCCTGGTAAGGTTTACCCTTTTGAATAGTGGGGTTATAGCGCAATACACTAACTAAAATTTGAGAATCTCTATTATTACAGCACGTCCCTTGTATAATTAGTTAGTTGTATTATTAGATTAATGCATGTTTTTGTTCCTTTTAATTAGAAATAGGCTAATGAGATTTTTTTTATTGTTTTAATTTAATTAGGTTTGTAGTGTGGAATTACTCCTTTAGTAATAAATTGTAGAAGCAAAATGAGTAGACTGCAAATAATTCTCATTAACCTATTTTTTAGTTAAAAAAAAGCATGCAAACAAAACACCACAAAAAAGCATGCATTAATGCAATACTACAACGAACTCATTATATATACAACAAATTCTCAACAGAAGCACTCCTATAATAAATATAAGATTAATTTTAAGATGTGTTTTTGAGGTTTAATCCGACAATGTAAGTCTATTTTTGATATACATTTTTTAGAAATTTCGGCAATATTTAACTCAATTTCTTTTAAACGTTGATGATATTAGTTAAAATTTACTTTTATAAAATTTTAATTTATAAAACATTGACTAAACAACAAAAAATTTTATTTATATTTTAGATTATAAAAAATCATAAATCACTTCATAAATAATTGAACAACAATTGAACCTGTAATAAAATCCTTGACAATGTTCTCATTGACTTAGCTAACAACGAAAACTAAGAATAAAAATCAATTGAACGATGCTACAGTCGTTATTATGGTACCACCAGCAACAATTTAACATATTTCACTTTTCGGGAAGATTTTACAGCAAAACATAGTTAACTACTACCCTAAATTTTTTACAATGGTTCCCTTTACATATTCAATGTCAGTGGATTATATCCATTGATCTTCTATTTTTACTCAAAAATTATTCAAAATCAATTATTCTACACAAATTTTTCACTCTTTTAGAGAACATTCTGGAGAGATAGCGACGCCTAATGTGTTTCTGTAGAGACGTGGTGTATTTATAAATTGTACATTTTTACAAACTTGAAATATACCCTCACGAAGGGTATAAAATATCATACAACTTTCATATAAAAATTTTTTGATATACTTCATAGTTTTAGCAGATATTCGATAAAAATTAAAAAAGCTATTATTTTTGAGGTATGGTTTCACACTCTAAATCTCCTCTGAAGCCTATAAAGACTATCCATTTCTTATGTTTTGATGTTCTACAACATATCCCAGCCCCATTCAAATCGAAGTGGATCACTTCAAACGATTTACTTGTGAGTTACACAACATGCCGATGTAACAATGGTGGCACTCTCAGCACTATTTCTTGCTTGACGCAATAACGGAGATATTTCCGAACGCGCCTCGTATATGTAAGAAGCCAAACAAATTTCTAGGCGTCAAAGAATCACTGTTTCTGCGGATATAATTGAAGCAGCTACAAAAGCTAAAGAAATTAAATATGAACGTGATGGTAGTTCCAGACAGTACTCGTAACTTGGTATTCTAACCTATGTTGTTTTTTGCTGATAGGATTATTCTGAGCGCTTAGTAAGTTGATTTTTTATACATTTTCTTTGTCAATATTTTTCCTTTTCTTAAAAATGTTCGGCTGTAAGAAATATTTTTTAAATGTTTATTTACTTTTTAAGAAATTGAGGTACCTATACAAATTTTATAACCTATTAAATTATTATTATTATTTTTGAGATCCATTTTATGCCAAAGTTTTGGATAAAATTTTAACGTTTTTCAAACATTTTTAGTTATAACTTTTTGTCTATACTCATTCGTATTCAAGAAAAAGTAATCTAAACGTGTGATTAGCGTGTACTCTATTTTGATTGGATCCCTGACATTAAAATTCTAATTAGTTGGACATTAAGTTAAAATAAGAGTACGCATCGATTACATGTTACATCACTTTTTCTTGATTAAATGAAGTATTGATAAAAATGTTATATTTATACTCAATGTAATAGAGTGTGGGTGTAGGGTTTCTTTGAAAATCTAATTATATTAAATGATAGAAAAATTGAAAATACTTGGATCCATCATAGTTATTGTATGTACTTTTAGTCTGCTGTCGAAAAAAGTAATTCTGTAAATAATAATTATTTTTATAATGTATTAAGGGAGTAAAATGACAATTTTTCTGAAGCTAAAAGGTTTATTCCCGAACGAGCGAAGCAAAAGAGAATATAACTTTAGACAAGGAGAAAAGTGATTTTATTTCATACAAAATTTTTTTTGCCAGGGAGATTAAAATGAAATACCAGAAAAATAAGTTTTAGATTTTACACCATGGAAATATTCATGTTGCTTCTATTGTAGAATTTATAATATTAACATTACAGTTGCCATGGTAATATTTTGCATTTGGTTATCTGTTTTATTTTAAACCCTTAGAGATTGAAAAAGTTACTTTATTCCGTAGAGATTAAAATGTTACTTTAGTTCCGCAAAATGTAGCTTTAGAAGTTGATTTAATCCCTGTAGTATAAGAAATGTTTTACTTTGAATATAATTTATTGAATAAATTTGATTTCTAGTATGGATGCCTGATCTTTAAAATTTAATGAAAGGGGTTGTGTGTGAGATACGGCAAAAATCTGAATTGTGCATTGAAAGACGTTCAATGCAATTATGTTTCAAGGATAACATCCTTCATATGCCTCCGCGCCTTCGTTTATAGGAATCCATCCGAGGACTTAGTGTGCGATGACTTTTCGACATAAATCGGTCGTGATTTCTTCAACGGTTCGAATGATATTGTTCTCAATGCTTATTGGCATAGATCAGTCATTTGACATAATCCCATAGCAAAACGTCTAAGGGCGTAAATTACATGATCTTGGTGGCCAATTAATGTCAGCTCTTCTTGAATTAACACGACTTCACGATTTGGAAACATTTCCCTCAATAACTTCACTGTGTCCCCGTATTTAACGCTATCTTGCCGAACCACTTGTCTTTGTCGATAAAATCCAATTCCCACCAAATAAATTGGTTATCATTACTCGATAGCTCTCGCATTTAATATTCATTGTACATCCTCTCGCGTTTTGGAAGGCGTCTGGCTCGATGACGCCGCCCGACCTAAATCCATACCAAACAGTGAGTTTTTCTGAATGTAAACAAAGTTCCTGTAACTATTGTGGATTGGCATCATCCCATTTTCGACAATTTGACTTATTTACGAAGCTATTATATCAAATATGCCCTTCGTCCCTAAAGATGACATTCTCACCAAAATTGGAATTCGTTTCCAACCAATCTAGGTCTCTCGTGGCTGTAGTCCTTGAGTTCATTACATGAAGGCCCAAGTGTTTCTCATAATTCGCCAAGTTGAAGTTGCGGAAAGGCTAACTTCTTGCAAACGACGAAAAACTGAGAAGTTTCAATTCTTACACACACTTTATACAACAACAGCAATATTTTTATTCGGCCGAACGTTGCGGCAAGGTACAAGTGCTGCTCGATCAGAAACTGAGCCAGTTTCGTTGAATTTTGTGGTTAGTTGCTGAATTACGGTCTCGGTAAGACGGTCGTGTCACCCTTAAATTCCACGAAGCTTGCGGAACATTTGTTGACCAGAACGAATTGTTATGATAAATTTTCACAATTTTTGCATGTTGTTGAATCGTGTGCTTTTCCGCCATTAAATCGCTGGTATGGTAGAACACAAACGTCGTCGAATGACAACGGTGCCAACATAAACATAACATCAATCAACTGTCAGTGTTCAGGCGTACCAATTGAAATAGAAATAATATAAATGTGAATCCTGAAAATTTTCCAATTTTAATGCATCTGTTTAAGCACTTAATAATAAATTTGCATATTTTACTATTAATTTGATGTTAATTACCAATTTAATTTAATCGGAGATCTTGTATCTATTACTGGAAAAGCCACGTGCGCGGCAAGAGGGTAGGGCCCTCAAGAGCGTCGAGGCGTTGTACTGCCTACCTGAAAACTGCCCTACTTTTTTTGTTAAATTTGACTCGAATGCCTGTACGTAGAACTTCCCAAAACTCAGAGTTTGAGAAATATTTCCATATATGAATTTTTGCCAGACGGTTCGCTTTAAGAGTATTTAAATCTCAAATTGATGACTCGCTAGAGGAAACAGCATTAGACTTGTCGCTGCTTGTGTTTCATCCACTTACGTTAAACGCTTTAAAATTTGGTTGATACTTCTGCATTTTACGTTATGAACCAGTAAACGCAGTAAACTTCAGACTAAGGCTTTCTGTGTCGTTTATATTTGAGTTCTGTTCTGATAAATCATCAACGGCTTTAATCGCGTAGTTACAAAGTAATGACTTGTTCACGAACGCCTCAGATGTTTTCATGTACTTCGAAGTCATTGCACTTGATAATTTAGAATTTTTGGGCTAGAACTCATTTACAGCTACACCTTTCTTTACATACAGCTGCTTGCAAACTGAAGCTTAGTCATTTCGTCTTTGTGTCAAGATCTGGTTTACCTACTTGAACTTATCGTTTTCATGTACGACTCAAACACAGCATATTTTCACTCCTGTATACGTCAATACTTATACCTTGAACATTCATAGCTATCTCTCTACACGAAGACTGTCAGTTTTTTTGATAAAATGGAATAGAAAAGAAATTTTTGCTAATAAAAGAACACAAACAATGGACGTATCAGTTTTTTATTCTCTTTTTTTGCTTTATTTTATTAATTTCAACTTCGCCTTATCGTAGAGGCATGGTTATCAATATTTTTGGAAATTTCAGCATATATTTTAAGCAGCGAGAAGCTATTTGCTTGAGTATTATGAAAAATGCTATTTTTTATCGAGTTCATATAATATAGAGTCCAGTAACAGGTGCGATCTATTTTCAAGTTATAAACATGAAAATAATGTAGATTAAAATATATTCTTAGTCAGTATAGACTATAGTGCATTAGTTGTTAATATTTAAAAATAATACCTTTTGAGCAACTTCCATTAATCGTAATATACTGTTGTAACCTACTTCTGAAACTGCATGACACGCTGCAGCGCTTCAATAAGGATGTCCTTATTTTCCCCATAATGGTTTGTAATTTACTTTGAAAAATCATTGTTTCAGATAAGCCCACGGATAAAAATCGATCCAGTTAGATGGAATGAGCTTGAAGGCCATATTAAATGTTTCTAAATCTTAAAATCAGCCTTTTAGGAAATATTTTCCGTAAGATTACCAAATTTCGTCTCGCGATATATGAAGTTAACAATCTTCAATTTTATAAAGATGATAATGCAAATTTTTATGTAAGATTCGTAACAAACTCCTTTCCGAAATTTACAAAGCAACCTAATTAGGACGGACTTCCCTGAGCTGATTTTTTGACATGTTCAATATTTGCAGATGTCCTTACCGTACGAGGACTTTAACAAAAAATTCCTTGTTTCTTTGAAACTCATTAGCCATCTCAAAATTGTTTTCCTGGATAGAATTATTTCATTCCTTTGTACGTTAAGTTCTCGTAGAAACCGGCTCTGAACCTGTATAACTAACTCACATTCATTAAAGTACTAGAGTTACTAGGTTACCTTTTTCAAATAGTGAAGCTTTGAGGTCATTCAGATTTTGTCGCTTGTTTTAGATTTTGTGCATACTAATTTGTATATATAAACATGGGTGTGAACTATGTATTGCTGAATTAAATAAATTAAATTTGTTGTATTCTACAATAAACAATATGCTATAAAATAAAAGTTATTAATAAAGAGTAAACATAAATAAATAGAATTGAAAATTATAAGCAATTATATGCAATAAAAATATTATCGATAACCCATAAACATAAACTTGACAAACAATAATTATAATACTGCATGGTTTTGAAGGGAAACACTTTCTAATTTTTATCATTTTAATGACCCCGAAGCATCACTATTAAAAAAACTTACTGCACAAATATTATTTGATTTATATGAAATTTGTCCATTATGAACAGAAATAGATATTTTAACGTTAAATTTAGGTAATGAAATGATAACCAACACAGTCATTTGTTTTCTAGGGTAAGCTACTCAAAATAGGTCATATTGACAAAAAAAGTTTGTCGTAGTTTCTTCATGTTGTATTTTGATACTGTAGAAAACAAACTATTTATTATACAAGGTGCCCAAAAAGGATATCGGGTAAAAATATAAATAATCGAAATGGTTGTTTATTATTTTTAAAGTAACTAAAGTGAAAAATTGTTTAGGAAATATAATATTATCCAGCAATTGACCATTACACAGCTGGCGTTCCTCTAATCGAAGATTGGCAAATATACTTTAACACATCGCTCTTGAAACTAGTTTCATCTTTGATGTGACATTGTGCTTCAATTGACTCAGATTCGTCGGTTTGTTCTCGTATACTTCGCTTTTGAGGTATCCCCCCAATCGAGCGGACTAAGATTGGAGCTCCTGGCCTCTACGTGAAATGACTACTCAGGAAGAACTCGTTCACAGCTTCAATAGTGGTGGATCAGATGTATGGCTGAAATTGTGTTCTTAAATTAATATCTTGAAGTTCTTGTAAACCTGGGATCAAAAAGTTTCTTAACATGTGACAATATCAGCCTGTATTCACAGTGAGCAATCGCTCTCTTCGAACTTTATGGAAATAAGGGACAATTATGCTTTTATTGGACATTGTAGTCCATATGATGAGCTTTGGACTATGGAACGGTGACTCAAGCGTGATCGTTTAAATGGAAGTTTGCTACATCATTAAACAGTGTTTTCTAAGTTGTTGAATCGCTTTAGTATTTCATTGGAAAAATTTAATCGATTAGCATGATCAGTATTTTTCAGTTCTCGAACTATCTAAATTTGATAAGCTTTAAGGTGTAAATTTTTCTTCAAAATTAACTTCAGGAACGATTTTTTGATGTTAGTTTCTTAAGCTCGTTTGCGAATTAATATTGATGAATTTTGACGCACCGACGGTCGCACTTCTTCGATTGTTTCTTCATCTCTAACACTGTGCGGGCGACCTGTGTTTTGAAGTTTTACCGTCGACCCGATGTTTGTGAATATTTTAATCCATTCCAATAGTATCGTTGCTTGGTGCATTATGTGTCCGATATTCAGCACGATGCAAATGTTGATCAGTTACGATAACACGGATGCGTGCAAAATGTGAGATGTATCCCCGTATATGGCTCCTTTGCAATTAAAATTTCAACAAAACGGTGCGCGTCGGTATTCCTTCCCCGCGCTAGCGCTTAACTATGTCACTAAAGAATCAAGTCCTTCACTTTGTATAAATAAGGTGGAGCATGAAAACATGGTTTGGGTCCGTACATAGCGTAGATAGAGAATACACGCATACATTTAAAATCTTTTTAATGGCTTGATTCATGATTATAGAAAGTATTGACAATGACCACCTGTTGCATCCATACATGACTGCACACGTGGAACCATGTTTGTGTGGTATCAATAGAAGCGATTGCGTGAGTGATGTCTTCCTATTTTCATATACCGCGCTCTTCAAGTGTTCTCAAAAAAAGTAGTTGCATGTGATCATGGAAACATTACGATCACCGCTTGTCCCTTGGAAAAGACTTCTTGGATACCTGGATGCTTGGAACAGTTTCATGAGTTGAGTACAGAATTATTCACCGTTAAAGAATATTAGTTCAATTATGCGCGTTCCTGAGACCATACCAAACAATGATCTTTTGGCCAAGCAATGACCCGTGATGCATTAATTATGTACTAAGAGCTATTTATTACGAAGTAAAATATTATATAATAGAATTATTTGCTAGGAAAGAATTAACGAAAAACTGTGTTTTACTTTACTATAACAATTCGAAGCCAAATGTGTTACTTATTTAGGTTTATTTGAATTATTTTGTGCTACTCTATTGCTATTGAATTTTTTAATATTCAGATGTTCCGGTGATTTAAATGAATATATCGTCAGAAGTCATCTTGAGATATACAAAGAAAAACTAACAAAGCTTTATATTAACGAAATACTGAAGTTGCTCACAAAATGGTTTACGGATACTAATTGCATTATATGCAATTATTTACTATTATCAAAATATTTAATTCTAACGCCTCATTTTGAAGGTTCAGATCTCTAAAACCACCTAACCGATTTGTATCAAATAAACGACATTTAGATATAATTGATCACTGTATGTGTATACGTAATATCAAATTTTTCGAAATACTCGTTCATTTATTAGGGAAAAATAGATACGAAATGATGCGATTCGTAGCTCGTATTTTACGTACTCCTGTATTTAAGAATTTGTTACTAAATACTAGAAACAACAGTACTACCATATATCAAAGAGTGATCTTTATACTATAACGTCATCCAGGTTATGTTATTTTGTTAACTAAAGCTGTGATAAAAAAATGTGCTCCCGTATTTGAAGAGATACATTTTACTACGCATTGTAACAAAAAACACACATTCGCAGAACAGTGATATGATTACCGAAAATACTGATTTTTAGAACGATCCGATGAAACGTAGAGGTACTACATACATATACGCATATCACACTATTGGTACTGATATGCAGTTCTCTGATACTAGAACATTTGAAATTGGGAATAACGCACTGAAAGATATACTTTTACACAGTAATGTTAAAGTGTTGTTAAATAATAATTGTTATTAA
The DNA here is from genome assembly GCA_024586415.1 of Phrixothrix hirtus. Lineage (NCBI taxonomy): Eukaryota > Metazoa > Arthropoda > Insecta > Coleoptera > Phengodidae > Phrixothrix > Phrixothrix hirtus. The sequence goes on along the minus strand of JAHWXV010945219.1, from coordinate 4,420 downwards.
ATAATGCTAATTTATCATATACAACGAAAACATCATCCATTTAGATCCATATACATATATCGAAATGCGATGATTTTACTTTTACTGTATAAAAGACAAAGAAAAAACAATAATCCAAATAGTTTGTACACAATTTCTTTAGAATGACTACGTAATTTGTGAATTTCATTAAGTTGGCATGACCAAATTAAATGTATACATCTGTAGAAGTTTCATACCCAATAGCTACACTGTTTCTGAAATATTAGCCTTCAAAGTGAGACGCCAGAATTAAATACTTTTATAGAATCGTATAAATGTTCAATTTGGTGTTCGCCAATGAATACACGAGTATCGTGACTGGTTCTTACTACAATAATGACAAAGGTGACTTCGATACATTTTTCTAAGGCCGAACTTTCGTATAAAATTGATCATAATATTTATCTTTCATATCCTCTCAGTTTAGATGGGTCACCCGTAATCAAAAGTTTTATTGTGTAGTTTTTGAAATAGTGATGCTTATGAAATTCCAAACTTTTAATAATTTAAAACCTTTCTAAATCATTCAAAAGATGTTTTCTATAGTTATATAAAGCCGCAAATCTAAGACTATAAAGGTTGCCTTTTTAATGTCGCCTTGCGGAGCCAGTCTAGGGTGACGTAGATTCGCATTAAACAATGAAAAATGGAAATCGGCGATCGTGTATTGGCCTCATAGGTACAAATTTTCAAATTTCTTATTGGTTAGCATGAATCCAAAACAGACTAGTACACAAAACCTAGCTCCACAAGCGAGCATTGTAAACACGCCTTTAAGATTAGAATATTTTTTTGTATATTTTTATGAAGTTATTAAAATTTTAAATTTTTGGTACACAAACAATTACAAAATGAAGTTGAAAGCTATTTTTAACTACCATTTTAATTATATATTTTGTAATTATTTCATGAGAATACATAATAATGAATATTAAAAATGATTTTAAATAGAATTTTTTACAAATTATAAATATGTTCATATTAAACGAATTTATGTGAAATGACTGTTTTTAATTCTGTCAGTTACTGCAATCTACTATAGCATAGGTCTTTAATCTTCCACATAAATAGATATTTATAGACTAGTTTGTATTATTAATTACAAGTTAGAAAAAAAACCTGATTATAAAGTGTAGTTGAATACTTTTGAATATAACATGTATATAAATTTGTTCTTAAAATATTTAAATTGTATTGATTAAATATAGACTATTAACAATAATTATTATTGCCCTTTACATTAAATTGTAAAATAAGGGGTTAAAAACATCACTAATTTAACAGCTACAATTGTTTGCCATGGATAGTAATTAATCTTAGGTAGGAATAGGATGCTGGGGCTGCTCTTACCTAATTTAAAATTAATTTTGAATTATCGATTTTAATTAAAAAAATAATTTTTAATACCCTTGATATAAAATTAGTAATTCAACTCACTATTTTTATACCAAGATGATCATGTAACATCCAACCCTGTGATTTTTGAATTTAATTTAAATTTAGTTTTCATTTATATAACAGCTGTTCACCCTAATGAAAATTTTTAAGAGTTATTGTTTCTACTGGATTGTCTTAACTAGAGGCATTTTCTGCATTCCCTTTCTAAACGAACCTGTTTAGTGCAAGTTTTATTATGGAATATGAAGAGGAAAATTCATCATACGCATTATTTGCACGTAGTTTGAAGGATATATTTCTCATGTACAACGTTAAAACATTGTTTAATTTTCATCGAGTTTTTACACTCTTTTGTAGGGAATATAATTACCACACAATGTTCCTTTTATAACAGTTATAACAGAACCTCATAGGGAAGAGGTAACAAATTTTGAACTTGGCATAATTGTAACATCAGCCATTTAATTTTTACATCAGGCAAAATTCAGAAATGCCCCAGTCAGGGCATTAATATTAGCTTTGAAATATACACATATTAAATAGGATATTTTAATTTTTTAGGGGCAATTCCTCCCAAATAATTTAAGTTATTGCAGCTTATTTTTAATTCCAGGAAGTCAGTGCTACTTTGGGTCTAAGATATTTTACTGTTGAATGGATTATGATTTATTTAATTAATTAAAAATAAACTAAACTTAGTTATTCGTTAATTTCATTTCTAACTAAATACAAACAAAACCAATTATATACAAGCTATCTGGATATTGCACCGACAACGCTTAACGGTAAACTCTAGGGATAAAATGACGACGATTTGACGAAAAAAGTTAAGTAAAATGATTTTAGTTTTAGTGCAATAAGGCTTCAAAGTTGACGCAATAAAATAGCAATTTTTTTATTGCGTTGGAACATTTCAACATATCAAGTTGAAATTTGGCATATGAGTTTAACCACCTAAAACGGTTTTGTATCACGGCTCCTCAAAGGTAAAACTTTATAGGTGTGATACTTTGGGGCCGAAGTGGCCATCTGAGTGGAGCATCATGTCCTCTGCCAATTCACTTATCAGGACAATTTTAGTTTAAATGCAAGGATGCGCCATCATGCATGTAAATCATTTGAAGGCACGTTTCTAGAGGAATATCTTACAATAGCTCTGGAACTATAATTTAAATAAAATTTAAATAACAATCACGGGTAGAGTACAGGGCCCAATTAAAAAATTTCCAATAATACCGCTTAGAGCAGCTTGGAGTTTCTTTCGGAATTTCTTTCACATGGAGGTTATGAAAATTGATCACCCCACTTTTTGCCAAACACGCTTCGCCGGTGAAAAAAATTATCTCTAGGTAGCCTTATACCAATCATATACAAAATTCGGGAAGCATGATCCCCTTCCAATAATTCTTAAACACGCTAAAAATGAAATGGTCGTAGTAACCGTTTTTGTAACGTTTTGTGGACATCATCTTTTACAATATTGAATCACCTGCCTAAATTACGAACACTATTTTTTGGGTTGTCTTTAACAACATCTAAAATTGCTTCCTCGATTTCGATGATATACCAAGGCCGACCAGTATTGGCAGTGGACTTTTTCAGAGTTTCAAATTCTCTCAACCTTCGATGAACCGCAGCAAACGTGGAATGATAAGGAGCATGTAGGTTTGGGAATCTCTTCGCATACGTTCATTCTGCATTGTCTTAATATTAAATACATATCTGGAAGGTCATTAAATACTAACAGATGTTCCTATTATTTATTTGGAATCTATTTATTAATAGGATGCTTAGCACCAGTACTAGTCTTAAAACGTGTACCTTTATAATTAAAACTTATAATTGGATTTTTTTAAGTTATTTATTGATAGAACTATCGACTGCCCTCAGTCGTGTCAGATCTAATTCTTCTTATTTTTAACCTATCTACTATCTAGGACATACCTTACTTCAGCGATTGCAACTTGAATTCCTTGCATTTAATGACTAAATTAATCTATTTGAATATAATACTAATTCTTAATTTAATATCTATATACAGTATGTTCCTTAACTAATATTTTCCATTACAAAACGTGTATTCCATAATGCACGAAAATAAGCGAACACAGCAAAACTGAAAGATAATAACACAAGAAAAACGTCAGTTAACGCCATAATAAATAACAATAACACTCTAGCTCAAATACAAGCGAATCATAAGAGTAAGTCAAGAAAATTACGCCAATGACTTAGGATTAATCAACTAACGTTAAAGACACCGAAAGCTAATCGCTGAAGTGACAGGTCAAAATACTTACTCATTTATTGCACGGCAACTCAATCACTCACTTTCATCCAGCGTAATAGGGAACTATGGGCCTTGTAAGAAAGTCAGTTTAGTCGAAAATGATTACGTGTAGAGATTTTTTGCAACAGGAAAATTTTTTTTAATTGAACGATCCTTTCATTTGGCACTATTAAATAATAAAGACTGCTATCTTAAGAAATGTTCTGGACTTTTTAAGAATGGGTGCTTCGCGGAAACCCAGGGTGGGAATTTGCAGTTTCGACGATATTTTCACGAAAAGACCGTTTTAGGTGAATAAACTAATGTGCCAAATTTCAACTCGACACCTTGAATCTTTTTAACGTAATAAAAAAGGTATTTGTTTACATTAACTTTGAAGGCATAATACGAATACTAAAAACATTTTACCTAAGTTTTTCCGTTAAATCGTCGTCATTTTATCACTAGAGTTAAGCGTTGTCGGTGCAATGTCGATCACCTTGTATATATAATACCAGCTTATGTATTGTAATCAAGGTCCTAAAAATAAGAGTTGCTAAAACCTGTTTATGTACTTAATATGTAGCTTTGTTCGTAGTATTTGATTGTTTATCTTTAATAAATTATGTGTTCGTCATTAATACGCTGGGCATGTTTCTATAAACGTTTTGCATGCATTTTCGTGCTATATGTATATATATATATATATATATATATATATATATATATATA
>JAHWXV010945189.1:0-10706 GCA_024586415.1 Phrixothrix hirtus | reverse complement strand
GGTCTTGAAAACAGTGGCGCCCAAATTTACCGATTTAGACCTATTTTCCCGACAGTGTTTAGCTTCGCAGTATAGGAGAACCACGCCTCGTTCCACTGTATCTTTGCCGGCCATTGCTAAAACACTTGTGTTTCTGCCACATGTGTTATTTCGATTTCGTCTTGTGACACATTATCAAACCAGCTCCATCGTACCATATCACTACATTGTCGCCGAAGTTACATAGGTACTTCAAATTTCAGTTCAATCGGATGCTAGCAAGTGCTTAAAAAATGGATTACAAGTTTTTCATCGGAAAGATAGACATACATACGAGCGAAGCAAGTTGTATAAAAGTTTGTAATAAAATAAAGCATAATCCAAGATTGTTTCTAAATTATACTACATCACCTTATTACGTGCGGTCACTATTTGATCTGCTGTAATGTAATTGCGTTATCTAATTACAAAATCAATTTTCCCTGTCAAGTAATACCAAATTTCCGTTCTTCTGTTATATATTAATAAAGTTTCTACGTAACCGTTGATTCTTTAAAAAGAGGTATTCTAAAAATATGGGTATTAAAATACACGTATCTAATTTAGAAATTAAAAAAATTTGAGTCGACCTTGGATGCGATTTAAACATCTGACCGCTTGGTTACAACGGCGACAATTTAACCACTATCGTAGACTTTATCAATATCAATTGCTGGAATGCACTAGTTGAGGTAAATCTTTTTTATTCCATTAAAATTCATCATAACCTATAATTAATTAATAATACGTAAATAAACCAAGTTTCATTTGCAACCTGAAAATTAACACGAAAAATTAATACTCGATATTCAACAACTTTGTATAATGCCGGGGCTATAAAGAGCCCTGTGTTTGTGATGTACGCGATGTTCGTTATGATCAAAAATATCTCACGTTATTGCGAATGAAAGTGTCCACACAAAGGCATGAACGCTATGTACACTGTGTTAGCTATGTTAGGTGTGTCACAGAAGGTTCTGTTGTCGAACATTTTTCGAGTTCGTCACCGAGTATGGGCAGGCGTAATAGATTTTGAAATGAATTAGTTTATTTCACCACATTCAGTGATACACTGCAGTTCAGTATTTTCTTTTCGATATCGTGTTTGATAAGCGACAAAATGTTATCATACTGATTATGGTCCATTATAAAATATACTTTACGCTCATCTAAATCTTCACGTAAGTGGTTGATTCAATGACTACATTCTCCACATTCTATTCTCTATAAGTTCACGTTATTCGCCTACTTTTGATAATGTTTATTAGTGTTTTGCAATGCAAGTAGCAATAAAACCTCATCTCGATCATCCGTCTTATCACTACTCTCCAAAGGCATACTATCCACCAGCACCCTGAATATAACTAAGCAATATTTGCACATTCAAACATTGCTTTCTGTCTGGCCACTCACAGTAGCAAATATAGCGAACAAATTGTACATAGCGTACAACGCGTCCGCAGCATAGCGCTCTATCTGGCAGCAGCATAATACAGTTACCATTCAAAAATTTGAAATTAGTCATTAAAATTAGTATTTATCATAAAATTTAGCAAGCTACAAGCTTTTGCGAATTAACTTTAAATGGTGCATGCGTATCAGTTAATTTTGATTTGTAATTTTGGTTAGATTACTCTGTCATAACCGAAACTATAAACCTAGATAAATGTATAAACCTTTATCTTATAAATATATAAACATCAGTTTTTGATTATAAAAACATAAATGTGGGTTGATCAAATTAACCAGTAGTTGATGATAGTAAAGTTCATATAGTTTTCACCAATTTTAGAGGTCAATTTCGTTAACGCAAATACACTTTTGCTTTCTGTTTAAATATTAATATCAAGAATTAATTTAAATATCAATTTTGGCGTTCTGGATGAAGCTTTAGTCTTGTCCTGTAGAATTTTTAATTGTGAACAATTTTGCGTTTGAATATTTATTATAAAATTAACTGGGGGATAATAAAAGCAAAAGTAGAAAATAATATTAGATTCCCTATATTCATATTTACGAGTCACCAAGTGGTAAAAAAATCCAAGGCAGTTATAGTTAGTACTTCGTTTAAAACCACTGCTTAACGTTTAGTAGATATGCAGTGATCTTCTTTCTCCATTTATAACATGAATAACGGCTCATAAGTGTTCAAATTTTCCAATTATTGCGATATTACTTTATCCTGATTCGCTTTCAATAATATTTAAGAATTTACTGTTAATTATATAACAGAGCCTTTTAATAGAACAACTCAACCAAGGAATTTTTCTAAGTATTAAATTTTTAAAACATTCCAACAAAATAAATTAGATTTATGTTTAGTCCCTAAGAAAAATAAATACTGTTTGAAACGGATATTTCTAATTTACTTAATTAAGATTTACTAAAAGGAAACATCTCGTACTCATTAAAATATACAAGCACCTCAACCGTTTTATTTCAATTTACTACCCACTGCAGGTCTATGAAAATAATTTATGTTTATGAATTTATCCTCGCTCTTGTGTTATAAATTTTTGTTTCCTTTAATTGCTTTTTTAAATATCTTTCCTTAATAATTTTGTACTAAATTATTATACGATTAAGATAAAGAAAATAACCAGGTTTCTGAGACAGAACTTTGAACTGTATTTGTGTAATTTTATTTTTCATATAGAATTTTAAGTTTACCTGTTCGGCACAAATCAATCTACCGCAGTTGTATATAGTGAATTTGCTGGTAGCGACACGCCGAATCCGTAGTATTTTAAAATGCTCCATCAAACTATGCATAATTTTCTAATATGTATCTTTGATTATTACGAAGCTGTGAACGGTGACTTTCCAAATTTTGCATTGCATAAAATTTTTATCCGTAAAAATGCATTCCCCAGAATATAATCCTTTTCCTGAATACTAATTAGGTTTTTCAGAAACTTCGCATCAACTTTCTCAAAATGCACTGTTTGCGTAATTTTTTTCTGGAAGGTCTAAATTTATGTAAAAATTTCAGTTAATGTTGTATTTAATCTGTAAACAATTATTATTATAATAATGGTATTAATAGGAACAGTTAAGTTAAGAACGAGACTAATGGTTTAAATAAGGTTTCCCAAACCACTAGCAAGTTGTGAGTAGTTTTTAAACGCAGATTAGTTTTAGTTCCTACTTACTACCAAAACAACCAAGACTGAAAATTTAAAAAAGAAATACTTTGATCCGGGTGTAGTTCGGAATGTAAAATTAATATTGCGAAGATTTAGGAAGAGGCAAAGTGATACGTATAGAGAAAGAACTTAAGTAAAAGTACCCTGAGGTTCGTTAAGAAAAATAAAGAAGATGTAACTGCTTCTTAAGAAAATGAAAATAACAAGACTGAGAATTTTGAGTAAATCATACACAAAGATATCAATCTGGCATTATTTAAGTGATTAATTCTGCAGAGGAAAAATACTAGCCTTATTCAAGTAAAAGTAGAGAAGTTCAAAAAGAAGATAGAAGCCGTTGAATATCAATTAATTTGTACCTACTGCTATCTAGGTTGGGTACTTTAAAAACATAACGAATGCCATGCCTCCTTATTATATTAAACTCCAACTTAGCACGGTAATCTTTCAGTCATCTGAATTTATTAGGTCTATTTTACCCAATCCTAGCACACATGACACTAACTTTTACTGTCTTCAGCAAGAAATAAGTTAAAATGCATTGCTTGAGAATTAATTTCAGGTCTCACACATTATTCTTGGAGCGGTTTAAAACAAACAATATATAACTTTAGAGAATCGCAGCGAATTAAATTAAAAAGTATATTTAATCCGATATTCTAAGAAACCCCTATTCACCTTTACAACGGGTTTAGAGCGCTTTAGCTACTTAAAATTTGAAAATTTCATTAGGCCATGAAGCACCTTTAAAGGTATATAAAAGCCCTAGATTTAAAAACAAATACTTCCGGTTTAAATGAACTTAGAGCTCACCTTAGGATATGTAAAGGACAAACTAGACATATCTATTTCCAAAATACCAACAACGACCTCAAACATGTAATTCTTAGCCTAAAAATAATTACTCGACAAATTGTAAGCTCTAAAGTACGCATTAATAGCTACAATTAGGACAAAATCGTAATCAAAATGGTTATCCTAGATAACCATTAATTTAACAAAATTGTAACCACAATAATAAGTCACTGTTCTAAACAATTCCAACAAAACACAAATCTTAAATATCCATGCAAGGCTTAAAATAACTTTAAACTGAAATTCTGAATTAATTACCTGAAATACAAATACAAATACTTTTGTATTATATATAATAGTATTATATAATAGCTTCCTATTTGAAAATCGCCCTGAACCAATGGAAATAAATACATTTCAAACACGACCGATTTCTTGCAACGCCCAACTTATAATCATTCCGTGAAAGGGTATTTATTTAAATACTAACCAGAATTGATATTATATAAATGCATCCAAAAAATTAGCCTACAAAAGTTTTACGTCCGAAGAACTGGTTTGGACAAATTTTGACGAAGACATTTGCCAAAATAATCTTAATTATAGTATCGGGAAAATAATACTCTAAAACAATGTTTAGAAAATAATTTTTTAAATTACCTAAATAATTTACACAAAGAGATCAACAATTTGATTGCAGCAGGGGCTGAAAACTGTAGCGAATTCTAAAGATATCTGATATTTAACTGAAACTGAATCTCTTACAGCAATAATTTTGTAGAAAACGGATGCAAGGACCTTACATACGATGACAATGAACTCTTAGATGGTGATTCTCAAATCCAAATAGTTGAGAACTTTGGTATAGCGCACAACCATAAAACGGTACCTTTCCAGATTAGATAGAAACATTTAATTTCAATTTCAATTTAAACACCTCTAATACATTTTAAAGCGCAAAATTTGCCTTCCTCTTTTGGTTTAATTAATTTGTTTTAATTTTGAAGGCATTTTGCAAATCAATTTCAAAAACCTCATTAATTCCATAATTTAATCGACATGTTTAAAACTGTAACATTTTTACTTTGATTTATTACGAATACTTTGCATTTTTATTTCTAATTTATGTTTAAACATCTTATATATATTTTTTTTTGCATCGCTTGTTCACAAACTTGTTTATTCCTCTATAACTAGAATTATTTTTATTTCCATTTTTATCTTGGTTATATAACAACGTAAAGAACGATAATCAGCTATTATTTTGTAAAGATTAGATTAGAAGAACAGGAGCCTGATTTTGATAATGCTTAACAAACTGTACATATTTTTAATACATCACAACTATAAAACATTTATAATTTAAAACTGCTACAATTTGACTATTCTAATTAGTTACCAAATTGTTCAATTATTTCTATTTCCCGTTGCAGGCAAGGAAATCACAAATACATATAAATAACGGGCTGCGAGCTATGGATTTCAGAATGCATTCGAAGTTCATTTGAATAAATACTCGTCCGAGAAATAAAAATATTTGCAAGCTTCTGAATTAAGAGAACGCATTTTGTCTTGAAATTAGAAAATATTGCATTCTATACAGAATTTCTGATTGTTTTTAATTCTTTAATAATTCATAATTAGAACTAGTTACAAGAATTGTGTGTTTTAATTCGATTAAGTTGGTTAAGCAATTCTAAGAACCGTTTTAATTCTCGAACGTTGTGCTAAAAGATAGGTATTTTGTTTTACATGCAAGTTTGATTATAAATAAAAAGTGTAAATATCCATGCGGATAAAAGTAATATTTTATCCCGTCTCTTTTACCTTATTATAGGTTGGGAAGAGGAACTCGTTTCTTGCCCCGTCAACCCCATCGTAGACATATTACGTATTTAGTCTCACAACATATAACCCAAATAAACACTGCAACATTTGCAAACAAACGACTAGCTATTGTAGTCAATAAAACACCCGCATGCCTTAAATTACGTAAAAAATTCCCAAATAAATAAGAATTCTTATTGTTCTTCATCCATTTTGTGAAATCAATTATTAAACCGATAATATTGATCAAACGCATTACCGAAATAACGTAAAGAGACATCTAAACTTGAAACTTTTTCCTTTATTGTACATAACTTTGAATATCTTTAATAAATATTCGTTAATTTTCTACAGTCTAATTATTACAAAGTATACTAGGAATAAATAAATAAATAAACACACAAAGTGTTAAAATAATGCAATTGTTAGTAAAGTTGTCTAAAAGCAATTAGGAAATTTTTGACAAAAATATGCATCCAAATTTAACAAATATACAATTTTATATGAAATAAATACAAGATCATTTCGAACAAATAAATCATTAGTTAAATATCACAATTGGAAGTTTATAAAGTGTTTCTAAATAATAACTTAGAGGACATACACCCTAAATAATACAAGCTGGTATTCTATAAAAATACAAAAGTGCACTTCTACGAGGATCTGCAAAATATTTTGATAAATCAATCATAATTAATAATTTTTTATGCCTGCATATATAGTAAGGTCCTTAAGCAAAATCATACCATAAAACTGATATCAGTAACCTGAAGAGCTCTGAAACTTTCTGAATATAGTCCGTGCGTATATAACTTTGCGTTTTAGCTTTTAGCTCATGGACCCATCTCATTCCACCTCGACACTACCCGAGGCATATTATTTGTTAATAAACCCCGAGTTCGTTATAAAATTCTAAACAACAACCAGGAACCCATTACACACCTTATGTTATTAACCTTAGATCAAACAAATAAACTTTAGCAAAAGCATACCAGACAAAAACAGCCTCTAAAACTAATGGTATATAAATTAATGACTACAATATTTCAATGACACAATTAAACGCTATAAAGGAAATTACTACAAAATTTGAGACAATTTACATACAGGCACAGTTTCTCAACTTAGCATAAATCCATTAAGAGCGTGCTTGAAAGGGAGGAGATAAATTATTTAACAATTTTGTAAATCCTAAAATAAATAAGTTAAGCTTTTACTACACAGGGGACGCTAGTCGTTAAATTCTTTGTAATTTGTACGATGTAATGTATAGGCATACTCCATATATAAAATATTGGTGAAAACCCTTTACGGTTTTCTTTAACTTATTCTGAAATATCATTAAGTATTTTAAAATGCACATTAAAGTATGGATGTTACTTAAGAATATATAATACAACATATAACCATCAAAATCAATGGTATAACGTTTAATTTAAGAAAATAAGCATTGCCACAAGCGCCACTAAATTACTTAAGTTGTGTGCCTTCTATATATGTAGAGTCTCCGGAGTCTCTGTTATAGAGATTTGTTTACTTTCATATTCGTTTGTAAGTATTTGTTTGAGATCATTCGAATTACTTTCTGAAAATGCCTAAAAGTTTACAATACCATCGTAAACGGAATAAAACGTCAAAAGCACGCACTCTGACGTGCTACAAGAGAAATTTTCTAATAGTGGCAATGACAATAATTGTGAAAGGAGATATGTTTTAGTAATTTCATAATATTGCTCCTTAGGTATACCAACATAATATCTAATAGCTGTTTGTCTCTTTAGCGTAATAATATAATTTACTATATATTTTCTAGTAATATTTCGACTGATGTGATACCACAAACCGCTTCGCCAATGATATTTGAAGATATTAATGATAGCATCAATGAAACAAGTGTACATTGCATAGAAAGGTAAACAAGGTTATGTACTGTATTTGCAAGAAAATATAAAAATATACCTAATTTTAGTCCAAATACATCTACTATAACTTTAATCAAGAGCGTTGATTTTGAAAATGATGATAATGATGAGGTTTATATGTGCATAAAAATGTTAGCTTATGTAACTTATCAACTATAAATGCTCCTAAATAAATAATAATTTTTAGGAATCCGAATTGATGTGCAAAAACTTACAAATGCAAAGCAAAATTACCTAATGTTAATATTATTGTAGGGCATGGTATTTCTTTGGAAGAATATGATAGGTTTAATTAATATAATTTATAATAAGTCTTATTTTTATTGCAATTGTTTGGTTTTAGTATTATGAGCACACCGTTACATATAGAAAAATTCGTACACCCCTGACTGGAAATAGAATAGTTGAAATTTCTTATATCATTCAAACTGTTTTAAGGTTACAGCACAAACACTGCAAAGTCTGTCCTGGTATGCTTTATACTACACATGAAAAACATGTGGGTTTAGTAGCAACAATTTTGTTTAAATGCCCAAATTATGATGAAATGTTCTAATGCGCCACTGGAAACCCTAACAGAGCTGTCTCCATTATCAATACTGGAGAAAATATGGAGCGCATTAACTACTGGTAGTACATATACCCATTTAGAAGAAGAGTTGAGTTGTTTGGATATACCAGTTATGTCTGCTAAACTGTTCTATTACATAAAAAATGAACTTGGAAAGGTACAAAACATTAACTAGCTGTTTGTCAATTAATGTAATGCGTAAATTTTTAATGCAGCAATGGAAAGTATCACTGTGGCATTCCATGGAAGTACCTGGTACTATAGAGAAAGAGTATGCTATATCGAATAACTTACTCAGTTCAGATGGTACACCATCAATTACAGTTTACGTGAATGGTTCGTGGAGTAAACGATCATGTGGTTCTAATTACAACTCTTTATCTGGTAAGGTTGCCAGACCAATAAAGGTATGACTTTACGGTGAAGATAATACACCAAAAACTGAAGCAAACTTAAATTTTTATTAACAACCTAAATTGGAAAACCTACATTAAGCTTGTTCAATGCCTTTATAATTTATAAATATGCATCGTATTTAAATGAACAACTTTTAATGATCTTATCAAGTGTATTCAAATAGAATAACTTTACTTACAGAACTCGCAAGCTAAATTACAATGTAAAACCATACAAAACATTGCCTTTTTATAAATAAACTTATGAAAAAATACTTTTTAAGCTTATGAAGTAATAACAGAATTAAATACCTGATAGTCTGAGTATCTTCCGAACTTCCTAAAAGCATACTTCTTTAGCTATATCATAACTTTCGTAAAGATACTTTTTCAGTTATTCATTATCTACGGTAAAAGCAAATTAATTATTGATCAGATTCTGTTAACTCAATCTAGGATCGTGGGATGGAATTCCCGAGGACACTTGTCTATAAACGATATTAGTTGTCGTTAAGGGGGAGATACTGTAAGAATAGTTGAATTAAGAACGTGTCGCCTAAGTCTTCATCTGCCTTAAAATGACTTTTTCAGCTATTGACTAAAATAGCTGAATTAGGTCTTTAGGGTCAGAACATTCTTCGAACTTTTGTAAAGGTACTTTTTCAGTTATTCATTATTTACAGTAAAATCAAATGCTGTTAACTCAGTCTAGGATCATGAGATGGGCTTCTCGAAGACACTTATTAATAAATAATGTTAGTTGTCGTTAAGGGGGCGGTACTCTAAGAATAGCTAAATTAAGTACGTATGGTATAAGTCTTCATCTGCAAAGTTCACATTATTTCATTTATTGAATAAGAATTAATTAAAAATATGCCAACTTTATTTACTCACTTTACTAAGTCTATTTCAATTCTTGCTGTATCGACATATTCGTTCTGTTAATACCGTATGTTCTAACTGTAAATACTCAGTAGAGAGTTTCCACGTAAAATTTTCATTTGCAATTTGTGAATGTTATTAATTTTATAAAAATTTTTTCAAAGTGATATTTAGTTTTCATTTATTCATGACATACAATAAAATTGTGCATCTCTACAAGTACATTTACAAAAGGAACATACGGTGTGTGAGTTTGCAGGTAAGTCATCAAATGCCTATTATGAAATACTGTATTTGGTCTGTCAGAGACAATAATCTGTTATTGAAAAATTCAAAACCATTCGTAGAAATACAGAGATCAAGAATTAACATTCTATTTATTATAAATATAAATATATATTTTTAAATGAATCATTGTTTTATAGTTTTTTGCAGCGATGCCTTCATATTCGGAAAAGTTGGTGAGCAGTGATATATTATATCTGGACCTACTATTGAAATAACAAACTTACTTTAATCATTATATTGCATTTATATGTATATGTAATTTTATATTTATAGATTACCTAAAATAAATGTGATAAATTAATCAATGAGTTTTAATAAATTGTAAAATTTAAATCAGTGACTAAATAACAATAGTAATAATGTTTATTTTCTAATTCTTTTATACATAGCATGTCACAGTCCCAACACGTGATACGAGAATCATCAACGATAGCATGACGAGAAAATGAAGTAGAGTTTGTTTGTTGATTTCCTACATTGGCGGTATGACTATTAGATGGATTTTGAGTCGAAACGATATTTAAAGAAGCAGGAGCTTCAATATAAGCTAAATCAGGTTCAAGTTCGGCTTTACGCCTTGATGTCGGTACAAAATGACTAACGGTATCCCGAACTTCGTCCATTTTTCTACATAAAGAAATTAAATTCTGAATAGAATTAACGGTGACTAATCCCAATTGGGTTTGGTAAAACGGTAAAATATTTCTTAGCAACATTCGTAGTTGACGGTCTTCGGTCGTTTAATCTAGCGAACAAATTTCACATAACAGCAACATAAATTCCGATACTCTCGGTTTGGCCTTGAGTTCGGTTACGGATTTCATCATATAATTTTTCATCATAATTACTTGGCAAAAATTCA
>JAHWXV010945183.1:0-10112 GCA_024586415.1 Phrixothrix hirtus | reverse complement strand
AAACCAAATCAGGGGTATAATCGTCCAGTAAATCATTTTATATATATATATATATATATATATATATATATATAAAGGAAAATTATTTTGTTCTTAAATTAATATAATTATAAACCTCGACTGGGGTTCGATCCCAGGACCTTTGGCTTTACACGCCAATGCTCTACCACTGAGCTATTAAGGGAACTAACAACAATCGACAAATGAATCCTTCTAAATTATATATATACATATAGTAATAATGCGAAACAGACACATTTATTCAAACCAATGAGAGCCTACAGATTTGTAAGTTTCACACCGCTGGAAGAGTGTAATCTGATTTTAAAGTCACAATCTATAAAAATATTCAAATATATAAAGGAAAATTATTTTGTTCTTAAAATAATAGTTTCTTCATTTCGATGTCTCTGTTTTTGGAATCTGCCAGTCTTTGTGACGTGGTAACTAGCGTTTTCACTACCACGCACCTCAGGTACAGTCAATACCTTTTATACTCAAATTTCTATACTTACGGTTTATTTTTAATTTACAAAAGCTTAAAAATGAATATTGAATACACATTAAAGATTAATACATTAAAAAAGGAGCAGTCATTTTGAAGTCTTTCTTCACCTAGAGAAATTATCTGAAATTCAATACAATTTAAACTGCTTTAATTTAGTATAAAAATACTCCAAAATGATGTTATTCAACACTAACGCAGAAATTTGGGACAACATCTAAATTTTAATTTTATTGGTACTATCTTAGTTGACTGAAAGGTTTCGTTTGACCTTGCTTTCACCAATGAAAATTCTTCATTACTCTAATTATAAACATTCCTTGACCATTGCTTTGTGCCGTACTCACAAACTTGAATGATGTACGTTTTATTTATAAATGACTCTATCACTTCCCTAATTCGCATATTTGTAATTTTGGTTCACAGTGTATTCTTAAATTTAATATTCTTCGTTTTTATATTAACTTCAAGAAACTTAATATTTATCTTTGTATCAGATGTTAACCAATATGGTGATATATTTGAAATTTTAACGTAACAGTTAAATTTCCTAGTAAGTTATTTCCACTTCTATTTTTATAATCATTACGTCGATTAAACTTCTTTTATTTTAACTTTAGGCTTTGAAATATAATTCCTGATAAATATTCTTCCAAACGTCACGATTTATTTTAAATTTTTATTATACATCACATATGTGATAATAATTCAAGAACGTTCGGTATAAGACAAGGCAAAACCGATTTACATGTCTGTATTTGTATTATGTCTAATCTGTTTCAACGATTTCAATGCTACTGCGTTTCATTTATTAAAAAATGTCAACTTTATTAGTTAAGATGTCAAACTTTATACTTTATAAAATTTTTGAAAATCATGAAGTCCTTTTCATCATATTATTGTTTAATTATTCTTTAGAAAAGTGTGAAACAAGTCCACTGTAATTTTAAGTATTTTTAGACATAAGATTACCACTCACATATAACCCATTTTTGAGGTAATTTACACTTAATGTAATGTTTATTGCAGCTAAATGTTTTGTTTTAAGTCAGTTCACACATGGTCACTACCCCAAAACTGGGCCACTAGAATAATTTACAAATTCTAAGCTCACAACTGATTTTTATATCAAATACAAAGTTGTTGTAACACAACTTATAACGTATTTTCTATTTATTTTTGAATATGTTCAAGATAAAATATTATAATTTTATTTTCATAACACATTTATTTATCAATACAATCATGTCATTGTTGTATAAATCTACCTGCATACCTATTTTGAATATTAGGTTTCTGTAATGTTTACTAACATAGTTTATAAATTGATTATTGCTTACTAACGCTATATTTTAATCATTCTTTTACGTGCATTGTTTTCTTGGGTGTATTGTTTTGTCACTTGCGAATTGCTTTGAATAAAGAGCATATCAATAGTTATACCTTTTAAATTAGTTTATTACGTTTTCTGTCTAATTAAAATATTATTAGTATAAAAGCAAGTTTCTTAACTTTTAATAACATTTCCTAATATGATCCATAACTGCTCAAATTAATTCAATGACATAAAATGTACCACTACAATATCTATAAATGAAAATTTATAATGGAAACAATGAGCATATTTACACATCACTGAAATGATATTTGTATTTTATCATCCAATTCCTTTAAAACCTTGTTTAAGTGTCTATCTAAACTTTATAAAAATTTTATAAATATCTTTATAAAATTTTA
This sequence comes from Phrixothrix hirtus, assembly GCA_024586415.1. Lineage (NCBI taxonomy): Eukaryota > Metazoa > Arthropoda > Insecta > Coleoptera > Phengodidae > Phrixothrix > Phrixothrix hirtus. The sequence continues at coordinate 7,870 of JAHWXV010945183.1, read as the reverse complement.
TTATTCATTTAATCTGCAGAATTATCATAACTTTAAAATATCTGGATTAACAAAAAAAGATGGTACAGAATTCTTATGTTTTGAAAACAATTTATACAGAAAATTGAGAATAATGGAAAGAAGCTTCATTTTTCTGGAACTACATATTTTCTGGTACTGGTCTATTAATAATTCTAATTAGATTTATAAGGCATACTCAACTTTCACAGAATTTAATGTGAGTTAACATTTTTAGAAACCCAATTATTGATCCATTATTATTAACGGTGTATTAACAGGTCAAACAACTATTAACGAAAATGGAGAATTCATCAAACCGTTCCCCCTTTTCCTAATACTATGATCATGCTTTAACAAATTTTCCCACAAAAACGCAACCTGCACCAAACCAATAATGATTATTTATGCAATGAATAAAATGACATTTTTTTCCAATACTAAGGTTTATTTCCAAGCGAAGAGAAGCATAGCAAAATTAATCTGTAATATTTATTTGTATTGCTAGTTCAGAAATTGGGCTCTTGGTAAGTACGAGTAAAGTATACGAGATGTTGACATGAATATATGCTATTAAATAAATATTACAGTGTTTGGTATTCATTTGAAAATATCATAATTCCTTAACAAAATAACCAATAATTATCATATTGTAATGTGTTTATTAATAGTTGCTACACAACAATACATTTAATCGGCATGTCACTAAAGATGTCAACATAAGCATTCCCCAAACCCATAGATAAGTAATGTTTCAATAGATTGTTCACTCCCACCTAAAACTTGTGAACAAGTTTTAGTTCTTCTCATCACCACTGATGCTATGGCGCTAATGAATAATGGGCGGCAATTTAAATGTGACTTCAAATTGGATTACCTAATAATTTTTAGATTACATGTTGTTTAAATGAAATAAAATCAATTTACACTGTCCTGTAATAAACAATCAGTATTTATTTAATAGCATAAGATTTTATTCAGATGTTGTTCAATTTTAATACCAAAATTTTAAATAAGCACTTTGCTTAAAAATTGATAAAATAGGTGGATTTACTAGTTTATTTATGCCACAGTTGAAAATCAAAACAAACAATTTACAAATTACTTTTTGCTTCAATGATACTGCCAGTGTTAAGAATTATCTTAAAAAAATGACAGATGTCTAAAACTTTTTATTATATAATGTGGATAGTACAGTTTCAAAGGTGAAATTACAATACCTGGACGTCCTTAGGATACAAGTACAATTTTACAACAGATGGATGTATTATTACATTCACTAACACTACACCATAGTACCACAATAGAATATTTGTAATCAAGGTTAGGTTATCAAAAAATTAATTGACGTGGAGTCAACATACAAAAATAGGACAAATGCATATTATCAAGTAATTATATAGAAAACGGCTAAATATCATAGAAATGTACCATACATTAGTAATGATAGTGCTTTTTGTAGTAATGGGCAGAATTAAATCCTCCTGTACCAATCATGGTCAACGTCCCTTGCCAAGGAGTGAACAGTCTTATTAAATTCCCTAGTCTGTGCCCAAGCCTTAGTAATGAAAGTTAATTATTGAGCAAAAATAGTAGATATTAATTAGAGTACTTGGTAGTAGTTAATGTTAAAGTGTTGTTACCTCCTCTAATTCAACTATTTCCCAAACCATGATTGGCAATCAAGCTGTTTTTGTTCGTTATGCTAAGTACTAAAAAATTCTTCCCAAAAGTGAGTAAAATCAACCCTAGGTATTTCACCTGAAAGCAAGTGAATGAAAGACAACATGCACCAGCAAAATGCTAATCACTAAAAAGGTCACTAATTTCATTAGATCACCTGTACATGATAAACATTGCGACCCACATTAGAAAATACATTTAATTCACTAAAAAACTTAATTAACTACTAAATATTGTCATTTTTGTTATCAAAAATTCAGGACAAAACAAACATACTTTTATATATCTAAATTTGTATCTCTATTTACCCAGAAACCAACCGATCTTTCTCTTAAGAATCCACTTCTTAAAAATAATGACCAAAAATTTATACAAATAAAAAATTGGGTACACAATAGGACTGCAAATGAAAGAACATATTTCACAATGTTCATGTATTCTGACTTAAGTTGGACAGTGATTAACTTCCAGTTACTAATGATAATCAGAAGATTAATGTTGACGAATGGTGTACAAAATACAAATTTTAAATAAGATCTCATGATATCAATCATCATATTTTTGTGGTTGTTATACTCTATTTTGATACTGGAATATGAAGCTTAATTATAATATCGATAAACAAAAATATTTTGTGAATGGGTGTTGAATAATTAAATTGTAAATTGAACGTTTTATATAAATAAGACATTCATACATAAAATATTCTTAAATAACAAATAACAGACAAATACAAATATATCATTAAATATTATTTGACTAGTTGTACAGTTCACATCAAACGACAAAATCAATTATTAAATAATCAGAGATACATGTCATATCATTAAGCCTTCATTAGGAAGCCACTTAGTTAACCTTATACTATTAAACATTATATATGTCTTAACATTTTACAATATATATGTAAGTACACATTATAAACACTTTGGTGAATATATATTACCAAGTTTAAATAAGATATAAATATATAATATATATTGTTACATTTATCAAATTGTACGTTGTTTAGTTCGTAGGTAGGTACAGGCATATAAAAGAATAAAAAGATATTTGGCACTTCTTGACATAAATAAAACACACAATTAAAAAATGATCACCCTGTACTAGTTAATTAGATTATTTCAAAAGTACAGTAATTCCTCATTAATGTGCAGATTTTTTATCAATGTTGCGTATACATAAATCAGTTCTTTCCTTATGAGTGCGCATTTAAAGGTTGATAAATCTTCTTTAATTGAGCGTATATTTTATAACTACACATAATAAAGGTATTACAGGCTATAAAGGATTCACATATAAATTTCATTATTAAAAAAACATCGGCACTTGTAGGGATTAAAGGTACTCTATTAAAAATATTTGTGTTATACTTATTGCCCTTAATAATACATCTATTTACTGGTGTTTTGTAGTCTATCTACTGTTACATAGACAGGTTTGTAAAGAACAATTGGTTCTCTAAAATGTTAATTTAATGTATTTTAAAATATTTTAATAAAATTAAATTATTGTCACCTATTCACTTCATTCCCATCATAAACTTGACCCATCAAAAATTCTGGTCCTATGTATTGTCCTCCTTCTACATGAGAACAGGCGTGTTCTACAAAAATCTTATATTATATAACAATTTAATCAATACACAAAGGTGATACCATATTTAACGACAGGATTTGTATTAGAATTAGGTATTCGGAATGGCACCGTACCAATTGTAAGAGGAAAGTGAATTTCAACTATGTCAGTGTCCTTTTCAGTATCCAGACTTACCTAAATATAAAAATCTTGTTTTGTTAAGACATTTTGCATAGAATGAAACTTCAAGGTTATTCATATTTTGCCATCTATTTTAGATTTTTTACATATTATTATATAAAACATGGCCATAAGCCATGTTTCAATTGGCCCCGAGTTGGGCACCATAAATATTGTATTTATTTAATGAAATTAAATTGTGATTTATCTTTAAAATTTAGCTCATCTGTATGTTGGGTTGCCCATTCAATATTATATTTAATTCTAAAATTGATTTTATTCCACCACTAGTGATGCTGCTGTACAAATTAAACCTAGCTTTAAAATTAAAATGTTATGCTCATGTATCTTTTGATATAAGTACTGGAATGATTATCTCGGTTATGAATATCAACAAAAATTATACTACATTCACATGCTTACTTATATTTCAAATATCTGATTTAAATATGTCATAAAATATTTTCCGCTCAAACTTAAATTTATTCCAAATTTAATGTATACCATTGGAATTAAAATGTATACAAAAACACTGTGCTATCATGGCCCTTTCAATTAAATACAAAAATTAAATCAAGTTTAAAAGTTAGATGTGTCTGTAACTAATAATTTATTCAATAAATTGATCAAATTTATTCAATAAATTGATCAAATTCGATTGTTAACACATTCTGTAAATAAAAATAAAAGACTCAAGCAACTTTATATACTAAGGTATAGTTACTTAATCATAAAAGCAGACAAAACTTAAAATTAGATTTATTACTTAAATTTAAAATTATAGGGTTCCTATGTAAATTAGAATAGGAAACTTTATAGACTGGTATATCCTGTAAATTTAGTTTAAAGGTTTACCACCAGAAGCTATATGAATAACTTTCTGTATTTAAAATGACAATGAATAAATCACCAGTTACTGTGAAGTTTGTAAATTTTCTTAGGCATACGGTGCATCGTTTCGCATATATGCAATCACCTTAAAGTTTGTAATTTTTTAATGCATGATTTAAACATCTACACGCGCGCGTGCGCACAAACATACACCCGTACACCACACACGCACCCACAAACGCGCCCATCCGCGCACTTTCGCAATCGCAAACCCACAAACACACACATACGCACACGCGCACGCACACACATATGGATGTTCACTGTTTAATTACACGTTGATTATTTATTTCAGGTATATTTTGGTTTAAGTTATTTGCTTTCTTCATAGAATTATTTAATGTTTATGCTTCACAAATTGTCTTCTGATATACTTACATTTTTATAATCACCAGCTTATTGATTTAGTGTATTCGTTAAAATTAATCTTCTGTCAATTTATTTATTTAACATTTAATTATTTCACACCACCTTATCCTTGTCATGTTTATCTTAATTTTAAATAAGTCACTGAAAATTGCCAAAAGAATAGCTTTTTTATATAGAAATATCCTGCATGGTCATCAAATCTTGGATTTACTTGAACTTTCCTTTCCTATGTACAACATTGGAAAGGATCCAATATTCAATATGATTTGCAGAATCATGGCTAACTGACATTTATATGCAGTGAAAAATTTTATCTGAAAATCTTTAATTTGGTAGATATTCTAGTTTGAAAATAATCATCAGGGTCAGTTTTTAAATGGGTTATTATTTCAATAGGTTTTGTCTCTTTTGTCTTAAACTACATGTTATTTGTTTTTATTGTTGTAGGCATTCAGTTTGGTATCAAGGAAAATCATTTTAAACTGCAGCACACATCACCTACAAATGTGATATTCAAATGATGTCTTTAACAGTCCATTTTATCACAAAGTTTTACACTGACAATTGAGTTCAGATCCTTTTTAAACTATTTACATATTCTAATCCAACTTTAAAAAATCTTTTATAAGTAAAACTTTAAATTTGTGTTTTAACCTCAAATTTACAAACCGTACAAATTAAAATTATTTTGCTTAAACTTTCTAAAATGCTTGTTTAAACTTAAGATATGTTGTCTGATATTTATTTACAATTATTTGTTGTCATTTTATACTTTGATCTATTTTATTTTTGTTATTTTGCTTATTTGTTTGTCATACATGTTTTAAAATTGCACGATCTTATTTTACATCTATTTTAAACGTGATATCATTTGAATTCACAAATATTTTAACTAGAATACGTCTTGTGCATATTTATATTATATTTTTACATTTAAAAAATCCCCGTAAACCTTTGTCGGAATAAATTCAGCTTCGAACCTTTACAATTCAACTTTCCTTACGCGATATTAGAAATGTAAATATGGACAGTACAATATATTTGTCTATGATTATACATATTTCTATAAAGTGACAAATTTTCTAATTTTAATTTGAATGACCACGAAGCTTCACTATTAAAAAAAACTCATTGGGTGTCAAAGCAACCATCCCAATAAATAAAAGAGTTGTTTGTTTTGTAAACAAAAATTGCATTAAAGTCTTTAAAATTATTTGTAAACCTTAAATGTAAGTAAAAAGAATGGTACTTACAGAAAGCACATAGTGTATTTGTACCAGTCGGCAAATTCCGACTAATGTCGTAGGCATCGTCGGTATAACCAAGCTATTAGAGCTATCCCACTTGGTTCGTGAACTTGGTTTCACACAACTTCCTCTATATTCAAAAACAATATGCTTCAATTCCTTATTAACACCAAGCACGCCTCTGTCGATGAAAAATTCGCAAAACTGTAAAAGTCGAACTTTCAATCGCACTTCGTCGGAACCTTGGTTATCAATAGTAGCTTTGAGCTTCACACTTTCATTGCAAACATACGCTGACCGTTCCAAAACACAGCGCAATGTGACAGTACCTTTCTTACAACACCAACAACACGTGCTCCTCTTTTCTTGTCCTACAGTTGGCTTCTACAATAATATATCTTAGAAAAATTTCATAAATGAAGTCAAACACTTACTAAATATTGTTCATCCATGCAGTCGATGTGTGGTCCAATTACCGTGAAGTATTTCATTCCCTGAGGTGGACTAGCGTATGGTATGTCAATAGTTACTTTGATATAATATCTTATGCAGCATGGTTTGCTTTCAAAAGAACATGGTAAACTTGATTCAGGAAGAACAAAGCTGAAAATTGTTTGGTTATCTTCAGTTATGTAAACTGTCTAATGCAATTCTTACCGGAAAGGAAACTTGTGGCACCCGCGTGGTAAAATTGGTATAGTAGTTTCCACATTTTTTTCTCCCCAAATCACTAATCGTTCATCAACGAAATATTGATCATCTTTCACCTAACATGTGTTTGAAAATTTTGGGAAAAAAATTGTAATACATAACTTACTGTTCTTCTGTCACCAGATAAAATCACCTTCCATTCGGCATGCGCCTTTCCTCGTAGTATGACACGAACAGCTGCAAAAATTAATTCTATTAGACTTACTCAAGTTTTTTTAATTAAACATCCTTTTGGCTTGGAGTTGAATTACAAAAATTGTTTTGATACCAAAATGACATTCTAACCAATAATAATGTTGTTATCAAAACGGTTTGAACATTTTTGTGTTAACTGAATTAATTGAAACGTAGTTACAACTTGAATCAATTAAATTTAGGTATAAATTTCTGGAAAAAACGAAGGACTTCTTGATTCTCGCATCCTAGTCATAAAAATCCTCTTTTTTAAAAAAAAACTATATCAGCATGGAATTAAACCAAAGCAATGAACTGTAACTAATGGTCATATATTCTCTGTGTGGCATAACATGGTATAAAAATTAAACTAAAACTTCCAATTCAGCAAAATACTGTCTGTGTATATAGGTTTCTTGGCTTTTACATATAAATATAAGCAACGCTATTTAATAGAATCAGATCATAAATCTATGAAGCGTAATTAATCAAATAGACCAAATTTGACCTACAGAACAAATTATTAAATTTGGGCAAATTCAAAATTTAGACTAATACAAACGTACAATGAATTATATTATAAAATGTAACTTATAAAGTTACAGAAATCATAAAATTATTTTTTTATTGTCATGTCACGATTAGTATAGATCTTAAGTCCCTTATTGGCTTTACAAAACTTCCAAGGCAGCGAGTTGTTCTGAATAGCTTAGCGAGAGATCGTAGATTCTTTCTAACGTAAAACTTGTGACGAGCCACCTTGAAAGAACGAAAATAATTTACATCAACTCTGGGATAATTTTGGACGCCGCTAATTCTAGACAAGTATATCTTCACAAATTCTGTAGTCCATTATTTGCAATTTTTTTCTCTACTAATTATTAATTGTTTTAGCAATGTAACTCCATACTTAGATTTTTGGCTTGCCTAATATAAGATCGAAAATAGTAATTTATCTTAGGTATCTACCAGCGAAAGACTACAGTCACACTAGGTTAATCAAAATTTCTTTAGCAGTGTATGCATTTAGGAGAATTTCA
>JAHWXV010945168.1:0-10894 GCA_024586415.1 Phrixothrix hirtus | reverse complement strand
GTGTATGGGTGCATGCAGTGGTTGTGAAGGTGGAGGCTTGTTATTGGGTTTTGCCTACCCCACTAAGGGAATGGCATGATTGGTAGTAGTAGTAGTAGTATAATTTAAAACTGAAATGGTTGAAAAATTCATGTTACTGAAAAAATGCATGTATTTGATAGAATAATTGCTAAGTTTATTATAAATACCAAGAAAAGTTAATGTTTAACATTAGAAAACTAAAATAAAAACTTTTGTGTTTGCTACGATAATGATAGAATATATTGAAAATATCAAACAAAATCAAAGCAATAAAACCAGTCAATAAATAGGTGTAGAGTGACAATAAAGGCATAAGGTTAGTTCAGCTATTTGGCGAGTAGTCACACAACAATGCAAACAATATCCCGAATTTCCTGGACATTCTGGACATTCATAGGTAGTTTCTCGTCTTTTCCCATTGGCACTGCAGGATTTACATTTTCTTCTAAGGATCGACCCGCTCTTGGATTTCCCGCACTTTTTTAAAACATGCTCCTTAGTTACTGATGGTACTTCTTTTTTTGGACCTAAAAGTTCTCTTATAAGAGACAGGCGAAAATCGTAGAGGATCATTTTCTTTGAAGAGTAAGTATTGTACAGATAGAATCAATTGAGCACGATAATTTGGAAAATGTGAATACCAAGCTTCAGTGGCCACCTCATTGTTTTCCGTTCACAAGGATAATAAGACAGCATTTGATCTTGGCGATCTTAGCCGGACATAAATCTGTTGTAGTGTATGATTGATTCAGGTTTTTCTTTTACTTGACCTCTCCTATTGCTGGTCTCATTTATAGTATTGCCATATTCTGTAAATATGGAATGAACATCCCGTCTGTCCTTCCACTTACCAATCATGACACCATTACAATGCTTGGCTACTGTTTCACCCTTCTTTAATTTTGCGTTTTTGACCTCTATCGGACAGTCTTTGCGATCTATTCTTAGAGTTCCTGTGCAGCTGGTTTTCATTTATAACTACTGTTTGGCAAAATTATAGCTGTTATAAAAATTGTCCATGTATACTGAATGACTATTATCTAACTTGTCGTTCATGAGATGCAAGACTACTTTTGCTGCATGTCCTTTTCCTCCCGGACCATCAAGAACACCAGTATATACGGGAACTTTTAGCACTATGTCAGTGAGAGTGGTCAGCATATAAAGTTTGATGCCATATTTATGTGCTTTGTTCTTGATATATTACCTGAAGACTAACTTCCCTCGCTACAACACCATTGATTCATCAAGGCTAAGTTCTCGGCCTGGATAAAAAACGGTATTCATTTTGGCGTTGAAAAGATCGATTAGAGGTCTTATTTTATGAAGTCGATCTTCAGGACCTTGTTGATTAGGCGGGTTTCCAGCAAAATGTAGAGCTCGCAGAATTAATAGGAACCTATTTCTACTTATGTATTCTCTAAAACATGGAATATTGAACAAGCTATCTATTTTTCAATAGTCTTGCAATCTATTGAGCTGCATTGTACCTGTACGCAGTAGAAGTCCCAGAAAGACTTTCAGTTCTGGTTTAGTCAAATCTCGCCATCTTGTTGTGCGGAACTGTTCAGTTTTGCTTTCTAAACAAAGTATATTTACTGCATATATATTTGTTTGTTCAACAATTAGTTGCAAAAAACCATCATCAAATATTAAATTGAAAAAGTCAATAGGTTTATTACCACATGGCTGCACTAACAACTACTGTATTTTGACAAAATGTTGTTGTTTTATGTCAGTATTATCATCATTCCAATTCAAAGTAGCATTTGTAGAATTAGTTACTAAATTAACTAAAATTTCGGTTTCATTGTCAGAGTCCTCTTCAGAACTTGAATTTTTCGTAAATAAACTGGCTTCAGGGTCACTCTCTAATACATTGTCATTATCCGAATAAACTACAATATCCTGTAATTCTTCAACTTTTAATGGATTTTTATATCTACGATCGTATTTTGGTCTTTTAATACCGCTTGGACCTGCTTCTTCATCAGCCATTTTGTATGCGTCGTATTGGTAGATAAAAACTTAAAAATTCGAAACCAACTACAATTTTCACTTCACTATACCTTTGATAATGCTCCACGCTCTGCACGTTCGCACAAGTGCTCAACTAATTTGAAACTCTCATAAGGCTATACAAGTTAAGACGCGTAAACGCACATCAACCACATCCAATATATAGAAGTAAAAACGCACGGTATCGCTAAAATATTGAAAAATAATTAATTTAGACGGTTCTTTTGGTATTCCTTTGCATAAATAATATTTAAAATATTTTATAAAACAAAAATTTTATGATACTTAAACTCTGAATTTATTTGGTAATCACAATACTTTTATTATAATCACATGCATTTCTGAGATATTTCTTTTTTGTTTATAAATAGCATTTCATTATACCTATTCTTTTTTCTGTTCTTAGAATATTGATTATTAGATATATGCAAATATGACATTGTATTCAACATTTTTATCGCGTGAAAGAAAATCTACAAGGTGTAATCAAAAAACACGGTGAATGAATGTATTACGTACAAAGCAATAGGTTTACATGAAATTTAAATTAATCTTCTTCAAAGCACTCTCCTTGGCTAGCGATTAACGTATCCCAATATTGATTCAATTATTGGAAGCATTGTAACGTTATTTTTCTTAATTGTGAATATTTTCGGTAAGTTGTAATAATTTTAAATTACCCCTTTGGCTATAAGGTTTTTGGTTACAGAATCTTCAAATTTGTCTAAAAATTAAAATTGTAGTTGTAAAAGTTTAACGGAGTAAGCCCCTGTCCTTTAAATATTAGGCAAGATCGGCGCGAAATAGCTGTATCGGCGCGAAGCTGCAATGTTGAGCCAGGGTAAACTTACTATCATAGATATGTTGCGACCTTCGTCTAGCGTGCCATTTCTTTTGTTTATTGGCGTAGCATATTAATTGTTCGATTAACTATATTCTGTTATTATGCCGTGGTTGTGATTTCTTATTGCTACGGGTAAGTTTGATTTTGGGTTAATTAAGTTGAAATTAATTTTCTTTCATTATCTATAGCAAATCAAGTGGGGCCCATTACTTATGGTTGTCTTAAACAATTGAAGATAAAAGAAAAGTTATCATCGTATATCGTGAATACGGAGGAAGACTTAATTAATTAAATAACTACTTTTTGGCAACATGATTTGGAATCATTTCCGTTAATTAATCTAATTTGGCTGTCTTCTGTTTGACGAAATTCAGCATCTGGTCGGCCAAGGCTGTCAGATAGGATTTGCCTTCTCACTTTGATGCAGAAAACCGAGGTTAGTCCGTCCTTATTAATTGTTTTACGTCGTACACGACCCATGATGAGTTTAATCTACAATTTCTTTACTATTAGAAATCAGGTTACAATTCGACATCCTTGTTATAAAGATACCGAATTGCTAAATATTAATGTTTGGAAAAATAATTTAAATAACTTCAAAATTCATTTATTTGATATCATAATGAAACAAATTTAGTTCGACCGAAAATTCAGAAACTTGCTTTCAGATATGCTTAAATAACGTATGTCGTTATATTTAATTAGAACATTGCCGTTTAGTAACTTGAGACAAATTAAAGTAAATAGAGTAACTTATGACTTAGAATAATTTGTTCTTGCTTTTTTTGATTATCACACAGCTTTACATCAGAAATTTTATCAAGAAATTGCGAATAGAACTTAGTTTAATATTTTCTAGTTTTTAGTTGTGACGTTAAAGTTTCTTCTACAAACGAAAGTTCAACGAATAACGTTCTTTTATACAGCTATATCAAATATTAGATATTTTATCTAAACTAAATAATTATAAAATTTCTTATGTCTTTGCTACAACATTTAACCTTTGAAATTTGTAATTTATACCATTTGTCAAGTTATAATTTTGGATATTTTTAACAATCAACAATTGTTCCTCTCTCCTCTGAGTATTTATTGTTAGATGATGTATGCCTAACATGTCAGTTGCCTTGTCACTTTTGCATTTCGTAACTTTAATTATTGTCTCTTTTGTTTAATTCTGTTCTTGTTTAAATTAACGTTAACGGAAAAAGGTAACATTGTGCTTTGTTTTTAAATTCAGTTAACCTAGCTTGATGTTTTGGTAACTCGAAAGATATAAAAATGTATAAGTAGCATTTAAGTAACGTTGTTGTTCTGTATTTATTGCCAGAACTTACAGAAGATAATAAATGATTTCTTGTTATACTTTAACTGCATTTCTTTTCTTGTTCCGAAAACCTTTCTCTTTCTTTATGTTAAGTTAGTACAGGCACCGTTTTAGGGACCTGGACGCCGACGTATATTTTGAGTTGGGAAGATACTTTCGACTAGCGCCCTTTTCTTTTTTTTCAGGAATATTATTGCTTTTCTTTTAGGTACCATATAAGTAGCACAGTCAGAAGCCAGAACCAGCGTAACACTGCTCCCCTACGTCTCTCTCCGAGGTATCTTACTAAGCTGAGCTGCGGTAAGCTTTTGTTTTATTGCAACACGGGCAACCGTTTCGGTCGCAGAAGATCTTCGTGGCAGCATTTTTGGACGGCTTCTTTCGAAAATGCCTTCAGCTGCTCCGTTGTGGCAACTGCAATGTCGGGAATGGTGTCAGGTGGATGTGGACAAACAGGAACTTTTTTCGACCAAAAACTGGGAACAAATTTCGCACTCACTCGTCTCATTTGCAAATGATTGGTTAAAATGCTTTGCACAGAATGGTACGAGATGCGCAATTGTTTGGTAAGCGCTTATTTGAACGAATCGTTTTTGACACTGTTTGCACGTTTTCTTTGTTTTTGAGGTCAAAGTACGTCCTGACCGTTGCTCGTCTTCAATCGACTCATTTCCGCTTTCAAATTGCTCATACCAATTGTAAACAGTCTTCCGAGTTACCACATTATCGCCATACACTGATTTTAACATTTCATGAACTTCTTTTGCACTTTTTTACAACTTAAAACAAAATTTAATGTTAACACGTTGTTCGAACACGATCTCACTCTTCCTGCTCTGGAAACCGATTGATAAGTCACAACTTGTTCAAAATTGACACTCACTATCGCAGAGGATCAGGCTATTGGGCTTATTACTTAAAATAGTTACAGGCGAATATGGACAAACAGGAACTTTTTTCGACCAAAAACTGGGAACAAATTTCGCACTCACTCGTCTCATTTGTAAATGATTGGTTAAAATGCTTTGCACAGAACGGTGCGAGATGCGCAGTTACCGCTATAATAATTCATTCACCATATTTTTTGATCACGCCTCATATGTAGCTTCTCTATCTGAAAGACGACGTAAATTTCGACATAATTAGCCTACAAAGAAACAACGTTGTATCAGACTTGGATAACTAAGTTAATCTCCTATGTTGATTCTGAGTATGTTTTGCCAACGTTGAATTTTCATTAATCATGGGTTCTGGGGTTTGTGCTACTAAGGACGCATCGTGACAATACGATCTAAAAGTTTAAAAACTGGAGATATTTTGCAACATATTTTTCATTCCCTACACTACTTTCTAAAATCGAAAGTCAAAAGCAACGCCGAAGCGTTAATAAGTCCAAAATCAGAAAACTTTTAGAACATTAGAATGGTAAAATTGACTTCAATAGTGAATACATTTTAAAGTTTAGTTTTGAAGATTATGGAAACGTACATGACATATCGAATGACCTATACTATTACGAATTGTATCACCCTGTTCGGATATTGTTAAAACAAAAAATATCTATTAACAAATGGACCGTTTCGATCTAATTTTTTAATTGTATTTGTCAGTAACAAACATCCAAAATACAAATAGACTATGAAATAGCATAGAAGCCACTGCAAACACATTGTTCCATTTTAGTTGTAGAACATACACTACATGAGTTTCCAGTGTGTTTAAGTTAAAAATCCATAAAAATGTGCTGATCTGCATTCTGGTGCTTTTGTTTGTTTGTTTTATGACTGAGACTTCGGGATACGGAAATTCCCTTGGCCTTCTTGGACTAGAACTATTATATAGTCATTTCGCCATGCCTATTAGAATTTTGCCGCATCTGGAGGAGTTCCACCACCAGTAGGGAATGTGTTAAAAATGAAGCTATTTCAAAAATTATAACTTATCTTTTTCATCCCCATTCTGTGAACTTTTCAAGCCACCCTCGTAAGTTCATCTGCATTACCGGCAGTAAAAATAGAAAAAGTCAGATATTATTAATACATCGGATTCGTATTAAATTCAACATTTTTACTTTTTACTATTTTCACGTTCTTCTATAATAGTTTATCGTCATTCAGTCAATTGAAAAGCCTCGCTGTAAGTTAGTAAAATAACTGGATTACGCAATAATGATTATTTAATTAATTAAATTATCTTTCAAAGATAATAAATTGACATTGCCATTTTCCTTTGAATAAATTAGGGCAGTAGAAGGATCTTCTGCAAGCTCCCTAAGTTTCGAATATATCTAGATAGTTGCTACTGCTTCTTATTAAATTACCTACAGTTGTAAACTTGACTTAATTTTAATAAAGCTTCTTGTCTATCAGTACTCGAAAATCATGCCAAGATAAATGTTTATAAAAAGGTTTAAGCGAAGAAACACATTTAACAATTTTTGTAAAAATTGATACTTGGTAGGTATCTAAAATACGAACATGAAGACTTGTAAATAACGCATTTATTATAGATATTTATGAAAATTTTGTTTTGATTAATAATTGACACCTATTCTGTTTCAACGCCAACTGTTACCAAACTCTACCATTATAATAGTAAAATACAATTAAATAGTAATAACGCCTCGATCTTACAATTCATTTCATGGATTGTATAACATAAATCAACAAGATGGCCGCTTGTGATGCATCAGTGCTTTTCTTTGTTCACAATGAGTAGGTACAGTCTAAAAGGGGAGTGTCGACTGGGTTTTTAGACCATATTACATAGGGGAGAGTAAATGAAAACGCGTCTGTCACGAGCAATATAATCTGCTATCAACGCTAACATGCCCTAAAATGTAATAGAAGAGTTTATTTTGAATAATCGATACTGGGTGTGAATACTACATGCAAAAAAGTTCCCACCTAGGGTGATACACTCCGTCTTGTTTAAATTTCTCGAAAAATAAAATTTAACTAGTTTCGTTGTTGAATGTTCGATACAAACTCTCTATTATGATTTTCAATCGTAGCAGATGTAATTACTTATGCCAAACTCTTTGGTCGATGTCGACATACAAGCAATTAAATCACTGTTTAATGAGATTATTTCTCCATTGTACAAATAACTGCAAAACTGTACAATCGTTTTGCTGATGGCACAGGGAAATGACTGTAAATGAGGTGTCGTTCCGCACGTCAAACCTTTTCAGTAAATTTTCAGTATTTGTAATCAGATTTATATGGGGAAAACTATTCAAAACTAATCTATTATTTAGAAAATTAGTATGAACATGGATTCTAATCTTGTTTCAAGATTAATATACACTTAGATGATCTTTATTTATTCTCATCTAAAATTTAAACTCCTTTTATTCCTAATGTGTTATCATTTTCACAATCGAATAACTAAATTAAACAGCAATTGTCGTCCGGATTAAATAACGTTAAGAAATACTTTTTAATTAAGATAAACGTACCAGTATTCGTCAGGTTAAGAAAAAATCAAGTTTGATATCTATCGCATCACGCGTATTCTATGAGTTAAGTAATAATAAGTTTATATTCGCATTCAGTAGAGTTTCTATTTTATGAAGAATATAAAATTATTAATCTTAATTGAAACAAAACAAAAATATTTAATTAAACAGTAAAAAACGCCAGTTTGACCCAGTATCCGTCACATTTAAAATACTAATGTTCCAGTATTCATCATAGAAATATCCAGTATTCGTCATTTGAGACTGTTACGTATTAAAATTAAATAAATTAAATATTAAACAAAAAATGGATCTTTATTTTCAAATTTATTTACAAAATGAGCAATAAAACATTTTAGCACTTCTAGATACATTCGCGCACACTTCATGTACCCAGCATTTGCAAGACATTGTATCATGTTTTGTTGGATTTCTTTTCTACAAATTTTGCAGTACCAGATATCATCTGTATATTTCGTTACTTCATTTACCGCATTATCGTTTTCTTTATTTCCGTTCTTCTTATTTATTGCATTTTCATTCTTCTTACATTTCTTTTGTTTCTTAGCATCGGTCTCTCTTTCTTTCTTCTTTTCCGCATGTTCTCATCTTTTTTTCTTATTTTCTTCAGTATTTCTAATTTTGTCTGCCTTCTCTTTTTCCTTTTTTGAAATATAGCTTCTCCATTCGTAAGAGGTTGCTACAGCAGGAACCTTTTCTTTAGGTTTTCGCTTTTGACGATTTAAATCTGTGAGAATGGCCATGGAATGCCAAAATAAAGCTTTTTTAAATGGGGTTGGAAATTCATCCATTAGTGTGGCTTCTGGAGGTGGCGATTGGCACCTAAGTTTTTCCTGTGTTTCAGCAGCGGTAATTGTGCTATTGTTTTCCAAATGGGTTGTAACGATTTCATTTTTATTGCCATATTTACATTCAATGTTTTCCATAAGGTTAACATTTGAGTGTGTCTCATTCATAGCTTTATTTGACAGTATGCCGGCACTGAGGTGATCAAAATCATTGTCGTCATGATTTATTGCCTCTTCCTCAAGAACTTTTTTATTTACCTCATTTTGTACTTATATCTGTTTATCAGTCTTTCCTGCATCTGTAGATATTTTCACAAGTTACCTGTGCTCGTTACCTCATTCATATTGACCTCATTTTCGTCGCGTAAGAGAGTTTCCAAACATTCAATGTTTCCCTCTAAATCTTTTTGTGAATTCAACCAAGTTGTATCTTGATTGTCAGACTGAACATTGCCGTCATTAATTGGGAGATTATTTATTTCGTTATTATTTTGACTTACAGGATCAATATTTGTATTTTCTGTCAGATTTTCAACTGTAGTTTTTTTCTTCAGTGTCTGCTAAAATAGACTAGGGAACTATCTTCTATTGCACCGGTCCGTGTCACACCAGAAGACTTGAATTGAGCAATGTTTTCGGTCGATATATTTTGTTCAAAAAATACAAATGTTCCAAAATGTTGGCAGCCCATTCATTAATTGTCATATTTTTTATTTTCGTTTCACCAGATAACTATGTGTAATCTAACGTATCGGCATTAATCAGACAAAGCCCATTTCTAGTGTAATGCATTTTAATGCCTTATTTAAAATAGGACAAAAATTGTCTCGCTTAAGGGATAATCCAGTATTGCGAATCCTGAACGAGTAAACAGCCTTTTTCCAAGCATTTTTTAGGGGACGAAAAACTGCTACATCCATAGGCTGTGTTGAATTTGGAATACAATGCAATAAGTTCTATTAAATTTTCCTTGCAGAAGTCACTTAACGGCATCGTTAAATGAGAGCTATGACCATCGCAAAATATAATGACGGGAAATTCAATATTATTTGGTACCAGCCACGGGAGGAAAACGTTGACAAAATACTCAAAACAAGTTTCCCCAGTCATCCAACCTGTTTCGCACCGACCGATTGCCCAATTTTCTGGTATCGATTGTGCCAATTTCTGAGGAATTCTTTTTAAATCAACGATGATCATGGGAGGAGCAAGATCATCTGCCGCATTTCCGATTAATAGAGTGGCGATGCAGTCTTTTTCACCCAAATTTATTATGGTGTGAACAGCTTTTTGTCCCGTTTTTGCTAACACCCGTTTATCTTTCGAGCTTAAAAAAAATGCCGTTTCGTCGCAGTTAAAAACTCGACTTGGTTGATTAAAAACATTAAGAAGATAATTCTCAGACATGTATGTTTGAATTTCTGCAAACCACGTCTGGGAGTCAAATTTTGAGCAGTGCGTTCTGCTATAATAGGATGTCGTTTCATAAATGCTTCATGCCAGTGTCGACCCGGTCTCCCATTTGTGAATTTATCTTGCTTTTTCAGACGCTTACACAAAATTTGGACGCTGGGCAGAAGTTTTTCTTTTCTTACTGGAAAACGCTTTGACGCAAAATAAAGTATCCATTTTTCCAGCAACATTTCTTCGCCACTTGATAGGATGGAAGGTGGTCTTATTTTTCTTTTGATCGGTGATCTTCCTTTAATTTTATCCGATAATGTCATCCTTGGTACTTGGTGGTAGGTCTTTGCAGCTGAATAAACAGACATTCCATTTTCAACGGCCAAGATGGTTTTATGCATAACATCTTCAGTGTATTTGAAACGTTTTGAACTCATTGTTAAGTAATTTCTGAAATGAGTAGTAGGATTATTCATCATGTATTGGTCCCTATTTTCGTCATAACATTTCATTGCATTTTACTCAACAGATTATTATTATAAGTAGTATGACGAATACTGGTCCTCTTACATGTTAAAATCTTATAAACCACTATTGTGTAACTCTTAGTTATTGCGTGTGAGATAAGACAAATTAGACGAATTTAAATTTTAATAGATTTGTACCAGTATTTGTCAATCTTAACGATAACTCGCACATGCCGGAGTTTATAGTGTACCAGTACTCGTCGTAGTGAAATTATTTTGTTTATCGGATTATAACGACAACATTCTATTACAAATAGGTTCATTAATTATTGATTAATGAAAGTAGATAATAACAACTTTAATATAACTGTAACGAAAATTAGAAATCTGATAGAAGGTTCTAGAAACATCCAACACCTTTATATCTGTCAATTCAATTAGGACAGCAATGAGTCATAGCATTACAATTTATTAAATCATTATTGTGAGTAATATTCGGGAAATCTTCTAAAGTATTGTTCTAGAATATATCTTTTATATATA
>JAHWXV010945127.1:0-17349 GCA_024586415.1 Phrixothrix hirtus | reverse complement strand
GTACCTAAAATTTTATTAACCTATTAAACCTGCGTAATCAATTCTAATTAAATTATAAATACACCAAATGTACAGTTTCGTACAAAATTTAAATTAGCCTGTTACAGTATATTGTACTTATGTATGTATAGAAAAATAATAAATACTTAAAGACTTTTCAGTTGTTATTTCTGCATCTTAATTGTAAGTATATGTAACGATCATGGTGCTAATAAGTAAAAATAGGTTCACTAGAATGAAATATCCACAGAATGCTTTTTCACAACGAGAGAGAAGGAAGTACGACTTTTAGTGATCCTAATTTCAATTCGAGAAAGAGAAAGAGAGGCGGCAATCTTGTGTAAACTATCTGATTAATAAGTTGCCTATTGAATTACAATTATCTGCATATAATTTCTGCGATCCGGATACTAAATTAGGGAAACGCCTGAAACGTCAGGAAAAAGGAGTGAATAAGTTAGATGACGCATGCAGATTGCATAACATGATGTATAGAGATAGTAATGACTTGGGATAAAATATGAGAAAAAAAGATATCGTGGGCGGGGATTAACCACTATTTCTGTCTCCGCCATTTTATTTTTAACCATTTTAGGGCGTGATCTCATCACCCGCGTGGACGGAATTTATCCACCATTCTTATCCCTCATCTTGCGTCAATTATTTATTCATACCACCTCCAAAGGGGATTATCTACGATATCTATCTCTGGAAAATTTCCGTTTTCCATTAATATTATATAAAGTTAAATTTCACAGAAATAAGCATATACAGTTTGAGATAATTATTGTTCATTATTTAATTAATATTATAAAGTGAAATCTTACAGAGATACACCTAAGTACGCACATACATATAATATTAAATAGAAAACCATATATTGCAATATAATCAAATGTAATTTAGATCCTGAATTTAATTATACATTTTCTAGGAAAGCATCAGTTTTGGCTAACTCCTCGATTATTACAACGATCTCATTATAGACTTTTCATTTCGGGCTCGCTTTTCAGTACACAGTACTCGTAAATCCGATATTAATTCGTGAACGTTGTTCCAGTATTTATATTTAATGTTTCGATTGTTAACCCACTTGAAAAGCATACCGCTACCCTTTTTCTTACTTTTCTTCACAGTTTCTAATTTCATAGATATCCGCTTGCCATATGTTCCATGGCTGGTTTGTAAAGCATCAACGACATGACCGCTTGAATCTTCGTTATCGCTATCATCTTCGCTTATTGATCGAGATGATGATGCGCTTTGTAACAGCTGTGGTGATAGATTTAAGTAACTTTCATTTCGGAAATGGACTCTATAACCTGAGAAAGTCTTCGTTTAACGTGTGAAGATGATGGAATATATGAACCTTCAGAGCTATTCTGAGAAACGCCACAAGAAACAACAATTTTTGATGCCTTTCATGCTTTGAAGTTTTTGGAGCAGCTGAACCAGTTCCTAATTCATTCTTTTTTAAAAAGCTACGATATCCATCTCTGACAAATTTCCATTTTTTCTTACAGTCTTCACTTGCAAATAGAAATAAATAAATAAAAATTTGAACATTAGTAGTTTTATTATATGTTCCTACCAACAGGCTAAAGATATACATATTACTTAAAATTTTAAGCTAAAAAATACCACTTCCCCATCGAGAATAATTCCAAATGTATCGAATAGGATTTATAGCTGAAATAGCAAGATGTGATAAAAATGGTTGCAGCATGATGGCACGAGAGACAGTAGTTAATTAGGAAACGGAGACATTATTTCATCCCTATTTGGTATATGGCAAGTCTCATGACATCTTATTAGATCTAATAAATAATATTACGATTTATCTAATGTTTATCACACAATACTTTAGGAAAGCGTGATAGTTAAACAAGTAAATAAATTAACATGGATCACCATCAAAATAGAACGTTTATTCTGTTTAGGCCTTAAAGGCCCAAACAGAATCAACGCCGTTAGACGGCGTTTATTTTCACGTAAAAATTAAAACCAATGGAGTTGATAGCGTATACACAGAACAAACGACGTGCAACGGCGTTGAGCGCCGTACGACGTTGATTGTTCGTCAACTTTCTACTTTTGCGCTTGAATACGGCGTCAAATGTCATTTAAACATAACCTTCAATTCATATGTCTATAAAGTTGACAAATTTGAAGATTATAAGATCAAATTTAAAAGATCGATTCATAGGAAATATATTTTCACAAAGTAATCTAATTTATTTCTGTTTTTAAAAATATCTCGAATCCACCAGCTTCGTCGTTTTCTGCTACTGTAGTTAATACGGCAACAATAATAAAAATATCTAATAGATGAGAAATAAAACATTAAGCTGAATTCCTCTACATCTATTTCTGTTGTATTATTTTGTCTATTATATGGTTACGTTATAATTACGTGATATAGGTCGCGCTGGCCGCGACGCCGGTAATTTTTGTGCATTAATTGTAAATAGTTGAAAGTGCATTATCACATTCACCTTCAATCGGGTAAACTTTTGAATGAAACATGTCAAAAATGCTTGTCACCTTCATTTTATTAAATAGTTGGCTCTAATTTCTACTTGTAGATATTAGTTAAATTTACATACATATGTTAATAATTTAGCAACATATGTGCCGTTAGAATATGCGATCGGTAACACTGAGGCATACCATGATGGTACTTACTATTTAAAGATGTATAAACATTTAACAGCTTTAACGTTTATATTTTTAAATATCCTAACCACAAGTTGTAGTTGTGGTCTTATAAAGTCAATGGTAAAAGGAAAGCATCTATTTTGATAAGGTTTATTTTTTACAGAGTAAATTGGAATTAAGAAAATTTCCATTCTAACTGGAAAAATAATACAAACAGTTAGTCGTTGCCAAAGCAATGTCGAAATATATTTAAATTTGAAATTAAATATTTCTATCAAATGGCAAAAGATATAAACAGTTCATCTGATATAATTATAGTGGCTCCTGTAAATTTGTTTATGAATAATTACCATAAACGCGTTTCTGAAATTTGTAGAACTTGCCTGTTTGTAGTGAAGGACAATTTACATACGGTTTGTACAAATTCAATTAAATTGAATTCACTGCAAATATCACTCCATAATAAATTGTATTTTATTTGTCCTGAACTGGTAAGTTTATATTTTATTCCATTTATACATTTTAACTATTTTATTAATAGGATTTACGTATTAATCCCAAAGCAATGGTATGTGTAAATTGTTTTGAGACCATTGATATTATATATGAATTTACCCTTAAATATAACAAAAGTAAAACTGAACTTCATGAATATTTCACTTTTCCATTTCCATCTATCCAAAATTTTTATTTATTTGAAAAGTGTAACTTTACTGGTAAAGATAAAATTAAAATAGAGGAAATTGATTTATATGATGCAGAAAAAGACATTTCCACAAAGCATACACAATTAGAAATTATTACAAAATCCTTTAATTGCTCGATGTGTGATTATAGTAGCACTATAAAGAGTTATTTAAAAAATCATTTGCTTATTCATATTAGAGAGAAACCGTTCAAATGTTCAATGTGTAATTATAGTAGCATTAAAAAGAACAATTTAAAAAAACACTTGCATATTCATACTGGCGAAAAACCGTTCAAATGTTTTGTGTGTAATTACAGTAGCACTACAAAGTTTCAACTGAATCGTCATATGGGTATTCATACTACAGAAAAATCATTCAAATGTTTACTGTGTGATTATAGTAGTGCCACAAAAAATCAGTTGAAACATCACGTAGGCATTCATACTAAAGAAAAAACGTTCCAATGTTTGGTATGCAGTTATAGTAGCATTATAAAGAGTGATTTCAAAAAGCATTTGCGTGTTCATACTGGAGTAAAACCGTTCAAATGCTCTGTGTGTGATTATAGGAGCATTAGAAAAACCAATTTAAAAAAACACTTCCATATTCATACTGGAGAAAAGCCCTTCAAATGTCTTGTGTGTGATTATACTAGTACTACAAAATTCCAACTGAATCGTCATTTGAGCATTCATACTGGAGAAAAATCGTTCAAATGTTTATTGTGTGATTATAGTAGTGCCACAAACAATCAATTGAAACGTCATGTGGGCATTCATACTGGAGAAAAACCATTTCAATGTTTTATATGCAATTATAGAAGCATTACTAAAAGTGATTTGAAAAAACATTTTCGTGTTCATACTGGAGAAAGACCGTTCAAATGTTCTGCATGTAACTATAGTAGCATTATAAAGAGTAATTTGAAAAATCATTTACGTATTCATACGGGAGAAAAACCGTTTAAATGTTGTGAGTGTGATTACAGTAGCACAACAAAGAGTCTATTGAATCGTCATTTAAACATTCATAGTGGAGAAAAATCGTTCAATTGTTTTTTGTGTGATTATAGCAGTGCTACAAAGAATCAGTTGAAACATCATGTAAGTATTCATACTGGAGAAAAACCGTTCAAATGTTCTGTGTGTGTTTATAGTAGCACTAGAATGGGCAATCTGAAAAATCATGTGCGTATTCATACCGGAGAAAAACCATTCAAATGTTTTGTGTGTGATTATAGTAGCTCTACAAAGAGTCAATTAAATCGTCATTTAAGTATTCATACTGTAGAAAAATTGTTCAAATGTTCTTTATGTGATTATAGTAGCACTACAAAAAATCAGTTGAAACATCATTTAAGCATTCATAGCGGACAAAAACCATATAAATGTTTAGTGTGTGTTTATAGTAGCGCCACGAAGAATCAGTTGAAACGTCATTTGAGCATTCATAGTGGAGAAAAACCATTCCAATGTTTTATGTGTAATTATAGCAGTGTTACAAAAGATAATTTAAAAGTTCATTCGCGTATTCATACTGGAGAAAAACCTTTTAAATGTTCTGTATGCAATTATAGTAGCATTACAAAGAGTGATTTAAAAAAACATTTACGTGTTCATACTAGATAGGTAGAAGGCAAGTGTTCTGTGAAATAATAACATTACTATGAGGAATTCATAACATGATTTGCATATTCACACTAGAAAATAATAATATAAATGTATTAAAATGACCTAATGTAATAAAAGGAAAATAAAATAGTTCATTAGACATGAAATACGTTTGTGTAATGATTTACAATTTACAATTTATTTTATTTCAGAGGAGTAAACAAAACAAAAAAGCAAAACAGCACTAGCTTTATGCCATATGTAATGCAGAGTTCATTTTACCTGGAAAACCGGGAATTGTCAAAGAATTTTGATAGCGTCTCAAAAGTTATGGAATAGTCAGGGAATATAATAAAACTCTGTAAAAGTCGGAGAATTCTATAATGATTTATAGAAAATATTTTTGTTTTGAAAAATACCAATATTTTTTACTTTATTGCAGTTCCTATATATGTATATAATGTCACAAGACAGGAAAACCTTAATCCCTTTACATAAGGACTAAAATATTTGAAAAGGATCAAAGAACATTGTGTGAATTATAGGGTGAGATCTTTCAGTCAATCATTTTTATTTGTAATTGACTGTTTGCATTCATCAGAATTTAAATTATTTGTGCATATGATTTTAACTAAATTCTTGGCATCTCATGTGAAGAAGATAGGAAACAAGTATAAAATTTCAATTTTATGTGATGATTGATTTTGAGATATGTTGTTCACAATTAATACTTTAGGTACTTCCGGTTAGTCGATTTTCAAAAATTTATTAAAGAAGCGACTTACTTCATATAAAACGGATTCAAATAACTAAGAAATATACTGTTTTAAAAAGATGTAAGTTGGTTTTAAGAAAAAACAAAAAATTCGAAAAATATCTAAAATGACAATGACAAATAAAGTGGTGCTTCTGGTTATTC
Organism: Phrixothrix hirtus; assembly: GCA_024586415.1. Classification (NCBI taxonomy): domain Eukaryota; kingdom Metazoa; phylum Arthropoda; class Insecta; order Coleoptera; family Phengodidae; genus Phrixothrix; species Phrixothrix hirtus. The sequence continues at coordinate 11,473 of JAHWXV010945127.1, read as the reverse complement.
AATTTTAACCAAATCCTTAATTTTACATACAAAACCTCAAATATAAATGTTCATTTAGCTAGGACTTTTAGTTTCATATTTTTTTTATTTAGAATTAACGGTAAAAGTACTTTAGCTTACTCGATTTTCATAAATTATTTTGAGAAACTGGAGAAACCAGATTGTCTGGAAGGCCTTTACAGTATAATACTTTGGAGTGTGACACTTATCATTACTTAAATTACTTTGAAAATAATTCTGAGTGAAGTATTCTCGAATAAATGAATTACTCAAGAATCTAAGACACGAATTGTAGAAAAAAGTTGTTTATGTTGTATTAAAGGGCTGACTTGTTAAATTTTCAAGTAATAATGAGGTGCTAAAACTATTTTTTGAAAACAAAGAACGAATTAGTAATTGAAAATAAGATACTTATGTATGGGAATTAGAGTGTAATACCAAAAAAAATATGTATGGCTCGAAGGACCATAAAATTATGTTTGATTTTAAATTAATAGCGAGCATTTTAATTAATGGACTAATCTGAATTAAGCAAAACGTAAAGCTGGAAAAATTGCACATGTGTTACTGACGAGAGTTGCACCTTACCTGGAAAACCTGGAATTGTCAGAGAAATTTGTAAACGTCCCAAAAGTCATGGAATAATCAGGAAATTTAACAAAAATTGGTAAAAGTTAGGAAATTCTATAATAATTCATGGAAAAAAATTTCGCTTTTAAAAATACCAATATTTTTTATTTTATTGAAGTCCCTATATATGTACATAACGTCACAAGATAGGAAAACCTTAATCCCTTTACATAAGGACTAAAATATTTGAAAAGGATCAAAGAATATTGTGTGAATTATAGGGCGAGATCTTTCAGTCAATCATTTTTATTTTTAATTGGCTGTTTGCATTCATCAGAATTTAAATTATTTGTACCTACAGTTGATATATAGTTAGTTTAAATGGTTTATAAATTACCGTCATTATGGGAAAATTATCTTTAGGTTATCTAATCTAACAGAAATTTATTTGACTAACGAAATCCAAATAAATACGTTGACAGAAATAAACGATAAATATTTCTACTTAATGGAATGGTGGGCACTTTATGAACACATTGAAATTAGCAATAAGCAATGTTAATGGTTGTAATTAATTTATATTTCTGTTAATTACATTTCATAATGAAGACATATCCTATACCAGAAGTCCTTATAAACCTAAAAAACAATTATTCTAAGACCTATTGGTATACAAGGGGACGTTTTTATATTCGCGGAACAGAAGGGTTACTGAGGGGCAGGGTTTTTGTAAACTAATCGCAGCGTTTAGCTTGGTGTCATTACTATAAATACCGAACCGCGTCGTTATTGAATTAGTAGGATTAGGAACACATCGAGCTTTCACCGAGTGCGCACATGTTTGTCTGTTAGCTCCTGTGTTCTTAATATACTATAGCTTAGGCCCCTTCAGCTTGTTGCGGTGGGTCGGTTGTAGTATCTTCGCTTACGAATTGTGTTTACTTAATAGTTCCTGCGGGTGTTTGACAGTGTTTTACGCAATTCCACTTACGTTTCCCAGTGCGATGGACCAGCGACATCGAGTTGTTAACGACACCTCGAATTGTTACAACCCCAATCTTTTTAACGCCGCAAAGACTTCGGAACCAGCTTCCAACTTCGATGCGGCAGCCGCCGCAAAGAAGTTAGTCTCAGAAATTGAATACTCCTCCGAGGAGGAAGTGAGTGCAACGGCACCTCCCATAGTGCGCGATTCGAAGAGGGAGAGCGGCTCAGGTGAAGCGAACGAAGTAGGTTAAGAAGACAGCTAAAGTGCCTGCTAATCCGATAAAGACCGAGAACACCTTCCAGGACTTATCAACCGAAGTGCCACCAACGAATGGCACAGTAACTGCATCTATAGTGCTCCGTGCGAAGGAGAAGTGGCCTGAGATCGCCGCTGTTTCGAGCTCGAGGCATAGTCGTCCTCAGGGCGCGAAATGTGTCTGCCGGCATCAAGATGAGGCCGACAACGCTCATCGACCACCAGCCCATCATGCTGTGTATGCTGAAAAAATACCGTTTCACACTTTCCGCTTCCCCCAGGGTAGATACTACGGGCTGTCATCAGGGGAATTCCTCAAGAATTCATCAACTAGGCCAACGTAGAAGACCTCAAGAAACAGGGGTTCCCTGCGTTAACTGTCCACAGGATGCATAGGGGCCCTAACAAGATTCCAATGCCACTGGTCTACGTAGAATTGGAAAATACCAGTCAGGGTAAAACAATATTCCAACTGAAGGCAGTGCTCAACTTGGATGTAGGCATAGAAACGCCACGAAGAAGAAAGAGTGGCAGAACTTAGTGCCATCGATGCCAGCAGTTCGGCCAAACCCAGAAACTGCCAGGTTAAACCCGTATGTGTGAAGTGCGGAAACGACCACTTTAGCGGCGAGTGCGCTAAACCTAAGACAACCTCAGCAACGTATGCCAACTGAGCTAAGGCCCATACCTCCAGAAACAGGAGGTACCCCAAGCCAGCGAAAGCGCAAAACTTCTCGCGAAGGCGTGTGTCCTACGCGGACGCAGCAAGAGCCCCGCCCACCTCCAAGACGCGCAGTGCTAGTGCGAGCGCGAAACGCGATATCCAGGAAAGGGAGGGGCCTCCTTCCCGGCCCTGGGTGTACACATTGCCAACCAGGTCGGCAGCATTACCGTAGCAGCCACACGAGACGCAACCTCCTTCGCGGAAGGGTTGGAGAAGGTGCTCCAGTGCCTTCCAGTAATTTTGAAATCATTGGAATCAAAAACTCCCAACAGGGAAGCCGCTTTCTGGCAATCAATGACAAAATTCAGTGCCAAAACATTCAGGATTAAGGTGGTTAAAGTTTTGAATAACTAGGTACACCTTAGCCCAAGAGGTTCAACGTTTTTTGAATTAGTAGTGTTTGAATGATTGTCATTTAAACAAGTCAGAACGTGAAAAGATTTTCAATATGAGTACGGGAGGCATGTTCACGGGCGTCTTTGAAGCTTTGCAGTGGGAGACCAGGATGGAGTATTAAGTCGGATTGTTACAGGAGATGAAATGTGGGTTCATCATTATGAACTTGAATCCAAACTAGATTCAATGCAGTGGCATAAAAAAGGTGTACCCTCGACAAAGAAGTTTAAAGTGCAACAGTCAACTGGAAAGCTCCTTGCGACAATGTTTTGGGACACTGCAGGAATCTTGCTCATCAACTGGAAGAAAAGGGTGTCTCTATAACGGGAGAACATTATGCCACACTTTTAGAACGATTAAAGGACTCCATCAAAGAAAAGAAAGGAGGAAAACTTGCAAAATGTGTGCTGATTTTACTTGACAACCCACCCGTTCATCGAAGTTGAGTTGCACAAGCTGCCAGGAATTAAATCAACTACCCTACAGTCCAGACCTGGCCCCTAGAGATTACTATTTGTTCCCGAATATGAAGTAACAGCTTCGGGGGAAAAAATTTCGTCTGATAATGAAGTAAAAACTGTTTCAGTGTATTTTGAGGACAAAAATGAATTATTTGTTTTCACCGGTATAAATAAATTAATTACTAGAGCTGAGAAATGTATTAGAGCTAAAAGAGAATATATTGAAAAAGAAATATAATTCTCTGTTTTTATTTACCTTCTTTAACCCTCATTCCGCGAATATAAAAACGCACCCTCATATAAGAGATGAAACTTAATCAGATATGGTTTTTATAACCTGTAAGTTGTTCCACAAAGTGATTTTCTTTCTTTTAGCTTTGCTCTCGAATCGCCATCTAGCCTTCATTGTCAATGCTCCAGGTACCCATTTCAGTGTAGAGTTTTTTAGAGGTCTTGTTAACCGGGCTATAAAGATTTCTTTATATCCCCGCATCGGTCAACGAAAAGGATGAGCGGCAGAAACTCTACAATAGCTTTTGATGGGGTAATTCTTTCGTCACCGTGACGGCGTAGTAGGTGACATGCCTTTCCAATTTCCGGCTCTTGCTGCTGTATCTTCTACGCCACTATACCTCGTTTTAAACTGCACTGCGATACCACGGGACATTTGGACGTCTTTAGTTACACAATGGATCAAGGGGTACTCCTCTAGTACATCAACAGATTTCTGTATTCCCCAATGGTAACTCCAAATACAGCTTTGTGGTGTCTAGAATAGGTTGATATAAATGATTGTTCGCTATTTTTGACTCCTAATTTTTATAATTCAATATGATCGGGCCTTTTCTCCATTCTTTCTGTTCCGATTCTGCATTCCTCCAAGCGTATGAAGCTAACCGATTCATGTGAATCACTTTGGGTTTTCCTCTGGGTAATTTCATAATTCGATAGATTAGATCGTTAATCCACTTTATCAATGCGCCTTCCCAAGACTTACAATTTGGGAGATAGGCCTCGTCGTCGCTGCAGCTGGTACAAGCAAACTAGATCATTAGATTGAAATCATCCCGTTTTGGAACTTATACTGGAATTTCATTCCATCACTGGCAATCTGGATGTTATTGCGAACTCTCTCATAAATGGAATTTAGTTTCTTTTGTTAGCTTTCAGCATACGAATTTCTAGCAATCTCTTCCTCTCCAGGCTTACTACCAAAGCACCAATCACACGGTAGTCTAGTTTCGCGTTCAAAAAACACTATCTAGGGTCTCTGATGTCGTTTCGTGTACAGCTGACCGATATGCCTTCAGGAACAGATGTAAATATTGGCTCCAATCTCTTTGATGGTCTGAGACAACTTTTGTCAAATATTTTCCTATTGTTCGATCCATGCGTTATATCATTCCATCTGGCTATGGATTAAGAGCAGTTGTTCTGGTCTTGCATATCTTCAACAGTTAGCAGACACTTTGAAGTAAGCTGACTTAAAATTTCTTGGCTCGAATGTAATTCCAAAGGAATCCTGAAACGGCTAAACAGTTCTTTTGCCAATGTCTCAGCCACTGTAACTGCCTCTTGATTAGGTAGAGCGTATGCTTTGGTCCATTTACTGAAATAGTCCATTGCAACCAAGATGTAATTGTTTCCTGCTTGAGTTTCTGGAAATGGACTAGCTATATCGATTGCTACTCTTTCAAATGTACTACCCACATTATATTGCCGCATCGGTGCTTTTCGCCTCCCCAATGGACCGTTTCCAGTCGCACATATATATATATATTTTCTGCACCACTCCTTAACATCCCTGCAGTTCATCCAATAAAATCTTTCACGGAACTTTTCCAGATTTTTCTTAACTCCCACATGCCACCCTGATTGACCATGAAGCATCTTTCGTAGAATTTCCGCTACTCTGCTTTTCGGAATTACCAACTGCATTCGTTTTTCACTTCCATCGTCAATTTTCCAGGTCTCTTTTCAAAAGGCCGTTGTGAATCTGCAAAGAATCCCATTGAGGCCAATATGCTTTAACAACGGATTAAATAAGGTCACTTCCTCTCAACCCGGTCTTCGATCTTCATTCTTCCATTTTAATAACAACTTTAGGTCTGGGTTGCTTTCTTGATCTTGCTTAACAGTATCCAGTTTCCAGTCATGGATACTTACAGTAGTATGGTTGATAAGAGGTTCTTCAACTCGTAACTCCAAACTAGTGCAATGTTTGCAATCTTTGTGCAAGGCCGTCTTGATAAAACGTCAGCATTCTTATGATTTCTTCCGGCACGATCCTCAATTTCAAAGTCATACTCTTGCAGACGTTTAATCCATCTTGTTATTTGGCATTCTGGGTTCTTAAACGGTAGGAGCCATTTCAACGCTGCGTGATCAGTTCTCAATATAAAATTTCGTCCGTGAAGGCATTTGTAAACATATTCAACAGCCTTTATCATCGCTAGCAATTCTTTGCACGTAACACAATTTTTCCTCTCTGGCTTGGACAATGCTTTGCTAAAATACCCAATTACTCGTTCTTGTCCATCTTGGATTTGCAATAACACTGCACCGATGATGACGTGGCCAGCATCGGTATCTAAGACAAATCTTCCCTCTATGCTAAGGTTTGAGTATGGGTGCCGTTACCAATGTTCGTTTAAGCATTTCCAACGATTCCTAGCAGCTATTGCTCCATAAATATAGTTGATCTTCTTCAGTAAGTAGTTTGTGTGTAAGTAGTTTTGTGATGTCTGCAAATTCATGTTCACATTGACGATTGTAAGTGCATAATTCCAAGAAGCTTCGTAATTCATGTTTATCTTGTGACTGCGGTCATTCTCGTATAGACTATATTTTCTCTGTCAACTGCCACACTTTTTCAGAGACCACACGACTCAAGTACTTCACTATGTTTTGAAACAAGTTGTACTTTTTCGCACTTCGTAGCTTTTGAAACACCACTTCGAAATTTGTCAAATGTTCATCGAAGGTCTTTCCAAAAACTATGGCATTGTCCAACTATACTAGACATGTTTGCCAAGACAACCCTCTCATAATCAATTCCGTTAGTCTTTCAAACATCGCTGGTGCATTGTACAAGGCAAAAGGCACCACGGTGAACTGCCAAAGACTAGACTTAATGGTGAATGCTGTCTTTTCTCGGTGTTAAACCTCCATGCCAACTTGCCAATATCCACTTTTCATATCTGAAGTCGAAAACCATTTGGAGCCGGAAAGCGTATTTAAAGTGTCGTCAATTCTGGGTGGATAGCTGTTCTTTTGGGTCACATTCTTTAAACGACAATAATCCACATAGAATCTAGCCTTACTATCTTTCTTCTTAACCAGTACAACTTGTGATGCCCAAGGACTATTGGATGACTCTATTATCCCTTTACGGGGCATGTCCTTGATTATATGTTCGTAGTTGTGAGCAACACTGGTTTTTATTTTGTGCGTCAGAACATTTGATCTTCCTTTTAAACCGTCCTCCGTGACAAATATGTCGGCATATCGTTGGATCAATTGGCCGACTTTATTCTTTTACTCATGTGAAAAACCGTTGTCCAAGGATTCTTTTCAGGCCAAATCTTCTCACTTGTTTTTGTGCAACATACCACAGATGAGATAGGTGTGCACATACCTAATTCGGTGCTTTTCTTTGTACTCATTTGAAAGATATTTACCTTCATCAAGCGAACAGCTGTTGTTTCCTTGGCCTCAATCAACACTCTTCCAGGTAGAATACCACTACCGAGATTTATGTTGCTGATTTCTAGAATTTCTATGCATCCTACCCGAAAGTCTCCATCCAGTTGGCGCATAACTATTGTTTCACTGCTTCACGGTAATGTCACTTCTTCTGCTAAGATTATTTTTATTGCATGGTCATCTTGTTGATTTATGGGCATCTCTTCGTCATCAACTCGTATGATGTGATCCTTCAAGTCTAAGGCGAAGCCAAACTCAGACATATTCATACCCAATATAACAGGTTCCTCAATATCAGTTACTAGTACGCAATGCGTAAACTTCTTACAGCCGATCTCAGTATCTGTAATAATTTTACCATGAACGGTTGCAAAGATTCTTGTAGCTGTACGTAATCACAGACGTGACGTCAGTAATCTTCTATTCATAACAAATTCGGTTTTACCATTGTCTTAGTTGCTCCTGCATCCAGCAGAATTTGACAATTCCTTCCTGTAATTGTTTTATTAATGTAAAGACTATCCGGTTTATGTTTTAACGATACCACTTGGATGGTGACTTCTGGGACATAACTATCAGAGATCGATATTCGTCCCTTGGATACTTTCTAGTTTCCCTGGTGCTTTGTGTTATCAGCGGGACCGCTCATAGCCTTTTGATAATTTGTATGTATATGTCTCCATTTATTGCACTTCCAGTATCGTAGTGTCCGTCCTGTTGGTCTTTAAGCTCTAATTATTCTTAACACTGTTTCTTGTAAGGTCTCAGCACTAACTTTATTTTGCTCAATGTCTCGTACACGAAAATAGCCCTTGTTTAGCAGCTTCAAATTCCAGTGCATCAGCCAATGCACTAAAGATTTCACGTGGATGAGCTAATCTAAGTACCTGTTGTGTATAGAAATCCCGAAGACCGTCTACAAATGTTTGCACCTCAATTTGTGCATTAAAACTTTTTGGAGTCGTTGGGTATGCTAATCATACTAGCAGTGCAATTTCAGTTTCGAATTCTTGGGTGTCTCTTCAAGCTTCGTACACGATTTTTAAACCTAGCACAGTAGGCGTATTGCAGATGTTTATCTCCATACCGCATTTCTAATCGTGAAACAATGTAATCGAAGTTATTATTCTGTAGATCGTCCGGTTTGTTTGTAGAATGTCTAAATTATTTCCATGTAGAGCCACTATTAAGGCAGTTGCCTTTTTTCAATGGTCCATCCATTCAATGTTGCGGCTGCAGCGAGTTGTTTATGGTAAGTAGTCCAAGATGTCTTCCCATCATACGTGGGTGCTTAAACGTGTCTTCTAATGTTTGGCATGCCATTTTCAACAACAGGCAAGCGTTCAACTTCCATATATTCGCTTCGGTTGATTGTTCATAGGGAACTAGCGACGCTTCCTTGTTAGGCATTTTGACTTCTTTATCTACAGTGAGGAGGATACACTTTTGATGTAGTTCATCACACTTCTTGGTAATCTTCCCATATTTTGTTAACATCTTCTATTTCTTTAGTCAGGTCCTGTATTAATTTAATCAAAATCATGCAATTTTACTTTCTTTTGCTTTCAAATGTTCGAAAGTGCAAAAAATGATGTATATACCTCAGGACGAAAGAGCTTTTTAATATCTCGAGAAATTATTTCTTTCTCACTCGAGAAATAAAGTTACTCTCTCGGGATTAAAAGAGACACTTTAGTCCCTTGGTATATAATATACAATTTTGCGAGATTTAACGAACTTTAATTCCGTGTGGGACTAAAGTAAAATTTGAATTCCTTGAGATTAAAAGTGTCGCTTTAGTCATAGAAGCAAGTGATTAAATGTGGAATTTTAGTCCAGAAAGTGCAAAAAACAATATAAATTTTATTTCAAACTTTTACTCAACCCTGAATATATACAGGGTGTTTAAGATATTATGATATTCCTTTTAAGGGATGAAAATAGATCCTACAAACACCCCGATAAGCGTAAAATTAAAATCAAAGAATACAAAAAAGTCATTTTTTCTAATTATGTACAAATAACCGCCCATGGTTGCATTCAGACTAAAACGGTTAAATCATTCATAAAAAATAATAACTAACTTACTTAACAATACCAATTTACAGTAACATACTTTTACAACTATGCGGCACATTTCGATTTGTTTATTATAATAAATAACAGGATAAGGGGCTGCTCTTTTACATAATTGAAGAATTTAGAAATAATGTATACAATTTTTTTTTAACAATTTTAAAGAATTATTTATTAATAACTGATAATAATAAAAATAGAGTTTAGTAATGTATCGTACTAAGAAAATATGTTTAAATGTAAAGACAGTTTAAACAATTATTTATTGGCATTTTTAAAATGGCATGGCATCATGTACTTAAAATAAAAATACTTTAAACATTTTTTTAAAACAATGGCTAAATAGAAATTAATTTTATGCTGTTCTTATTTAAATTATTATTGATTAGATCCTATTTTTTAGGCAAGCAAAACGTGTTATAGGTTAATTACTTGCTGGGAAAAAATTGTATTCTAATTGTATTATAAAATACGTTAATTGAGATGAAAATTTAACTGCCTGCTCATTTTAAGATTTTTATCAAACTTACCGTTAAAATATTTTCATAAAAAATGTTCAAATATATCACCTTTGTTTTGAATACATAATTTAGCATGACTTATGATGGATGTGTAGATTCCACCGAACAAATTGGCATTTGCACAAATTTCTTCTGCAGCTACTTTAATTCGTACGCAAACTAAATACTATAACGTCTTCCGCTCAGATCTTATTTATATCATATTTAACTTAGCTTTTGTGAATAAATAAGTAATCATGAAGTATGGTACATTGAAAAGATGGTTTTATTATTAAAACACTGGTTAGTCAACGAAACGCATCTAATAACTGACGTAAATTTGTACAATTTCGTTTATTAAGATATCGATCACTGACATTTAAAAAGGTGTATCATTTTACAGTCCTGTTTTTATACATCTGTTTCAAAAGTTAAAATAAACACGTACAATTCTGCTCAACTACGGAAATGTTTTTACTTTTATGATTAAATTCCATGCCAAAACAGTTACACTTATATTGTTATTTTCAAATTTAGTTTCATTGGAAATTTCATACCAGTTGTGTTAATTACTTCTAAGTAATGTGAATATGATATCCGATTGGTGTGTTTAGATGCAGGATGTGATTGCTCAAACTAAACATGCGTTATCTGAGTTTTTAACATTTATACCTGCTTTAATTGAATTTGCTTTGACAATTCAATGTATGAGGATCCTTTAATTGGAGTATATTTATTAATGTTAATTTCAAGATGGGAAACATTCTTTAAAGCCCATCCGCTGTCCATTTCTTGAAACTCTTCACTTTTTGTTTTAATAACGTAACATAATTTGTAATATAAATGTGGTAGGTCGTTCATAGATTGCATAACTACCTGATATTTGATATTAATTCACCAAGTGGAGTCCTTTCAAAAACATAATGTCCAAACAGATCCGTGTTGAATTTTATCTCAGATTTGTGAGCTTAAACGATAGATTCAATTAAGCCAATCACTATCAATTTACCCCTTTGCAGAAATTTGGGAATATTAACTCCATTCGCTGCAATTCTGTAACTTGCGATTCTATACTTAAAACTAGAATGGAATTCCATTACATCATGATTAAGCGGTTTTGCAATGGCGGCTAATGTCTCTGTGATTTGAAATGCCCAAAATATTTTTTAACTGTCGTATAATCTTCTTCACATATCGTGCACCTTCGTGGTGCTTCTTCGGTTGATCGCTGACGTCAGACAATTTTATCTTTTTTGCTGGTGGAGGAACATCTTCATTGCTATTATGGTTACTATGTATATGTGCGAATAGTTCTATAGCGCTCGTGAAACTTTCCTCACGTATCTCACATACTTTCTGTGATTCGTGTTGTTTACTAATATGCCTCTTCAAGTTATCTAATCCGTTAAATTGTATATATGTTGAAAATATTGCTTCGGCCATATTTTAGAATGACGCATTAATGCATCATTTCTGGAAAATAGTTTATTACACTTATTACAACAGAACATCATGCGTTGTTAAAACTTGGAAATCTCAACAGTACGAGAAACACGAGTAAACTAAAAGAAAGACTGTTGACTGTTTATGAATGGCAATTGGAGTACCAAGATGTCCATCCTTTGCCTCCTTCGAAAAAGTTCCTTTTGAAACGGGTCTTTTGTTGTCGGTACGTGCACGTACACTGCCCTTGTGGGCGGAGTGTGGTTCTTTTCTGGGATTTATTTCTGGAAAATTTCCAGAAGTTGTGGCAGGCATTGCAACACCTTTGCAATGCCTTCTGCGAAGGTACCACACT
>JAHWXV010945111.1:0-13506 GCA_024586415.1 Phrixothrix hirtus | reverse complement strand
TGTTTTAAAGTATTAAGGTCATCGGAAATATAATCAGAATGTGAAATTTTAGGAATTCTGTTTTTTAAACTAGTAATAAGGTTAATTTTATAATTAATAGGATAAAAAGACAAATAATTTAAAAATCTATTATATATATAAAATAAATTCTAGAACAATACTGAAAAAGATTCCAGAATATTACTCATAATAATGATGTCTTAAATTGTAATGCTATGCCTCATTGCTGACTTAGTTTAATTAACAGATATCGGTTTACTGCAATGAGTCATTTGGGGATTACACCATCTATTTTATTCTAGAAAAATGTACTGGATGTTTCTAGAATCTTCAATCAGATTTCTATTGTTTCTAATTTTCGTTACACTGCCCCCTACTTAAGACTGTTACGTCCCGTAACAGTGAACTTGGACTTTGCACTTACGATGGTTCTATCTTCGTTGGCGAATGTCGGAATCTTCACTGCGATCCATACTTGCAGCCCCTTTTTTTGGAAAATGGCAGTTCATAGATTTTGTAGCTGGTGGAATTACACTTGGATTCCAACTACACACTAAGATCTTGACACCAGTGCCTCGAAGCACTACCTCCAACGTGTTACGTACCTAGCTTTGGTATCACTAACTTTCTACTGGGCCGGCACAAATATGCTTCCTTAAATCCCATAACGCCTCCCCAAGTCTTCATTACGTGGTTTTTTATGGGATAACGCTTTCGTCACAATGTAGTAAATACTTCGCATACCTTGGCGGTGACGGCGTAGTAGGTCACATGCCTTACCAATTTCTGGCTGTTGTTGCAGCATATCTTCTACGCCACCATACCTCTTCTTAAACTCAACTGCGATGCCACAGGACATTCGGACATCTTTAGCGACACAATGGGCTAAGGGGTACTCCTCTGATACATCAAAGAGATTTCTGTACCCCTCAGGGGTAACCCCTGATCTAGCTTTGTTGTGTCGCGAATTGGTTGTCATAAAGTCAGTAAATGATTGTTAGCTGTTTTTGACTCCTAATTCTTCCATCTCGAAATTGTTCGCCTTTTGCACACATTTTTGCTGTCCCGGTCCTGCGTTCCTCCCAGCGTAAGGGGTTAACCGATTCATGTGAACCACTTTGGGCTTTCCTCTGGGCAATTTCGCAGTTCGGTAGATTACATCGTTGTTCATTTTTATCACTTTATACGGACCTTCCCAAGATCTTTGCAAATTGGGAGATAGAACTCACCGTCGCTGAGGTTGGTACAACCAAACTAGATCATTGGGTTGAAATCCTCCTATTTTGGAATTTATATCTAACTGGACCTTCATTCGATCGCTGGCAACCGGGATGTTAATGCAAAATCTCCCATGTATGGAATTTAGTTTCCTTCGTAGGCTTTTAGCATACACACTCCCATCAACCTGCTCCACTCCAGGCTTACTACCAAACTTCAACTCACACGGTAGTTTTATTACACTCCCAAAAAACGCACGAACTGGGGTCTCCCCTGTCCTTTTGTATGCGGCTGATCGGTATGCCATCAGGAACAGATGCGGGTACCGGTCCCATTTCTCTTTGATGGTCCGAGACAACTTTTGACAAGTATGTTTCATTGTTCGATTCATCTGTTCTACCATTCCATCCGACTGTGGATGAGGAGTAGTTGTTCTGGTTTTGCGTATTTTCAACAGATGGCACAGAATTTGAAACAAGGCTGACTCTAAATTTCTTCCTTGTTCTGAACGTAGTTCCAAAGGAATCCCAGAACGGTAAAACAGTTCTGTTACCAAGGTCTCGGCCATTGTAACTGCCCCTTTATTAGGCAGAGCGTACGCTTCGGTCCATTTACTAAAATAATCCATTTCAACCAAGAAGTTTTTGTTTCCGCCCTAGCTTTCTGGAAATGGAACAGCTATATCGACGGCAACTCTTTCAAATGGAGTACCCACTTTTGATTGTCGCATCAGTGCTTTTCGCCTTCCCAACGGACCGTTCCCAGAAGCACATATTACACAGCTTAGACACTATTCTTTAACGTAGTTCTTGCAGTTCATCCAATAAAATCTTTCACGGACCTTTCCCAGAGTTTTCTTTACATCCATATGCCCTCCTGATGGACCATCATCCAGCTGTCGTAGAATTTCCCATGCTCTGTTTTTCGGAACCAGCAACTGTAGTTGTCTTTTACTTCTATCAAAACTTTCCAGGGCTCTTTTCAAAGGGCCATCCTGAACTTTCAAGGAGTCCTATTGAGACCAATATGCTTTAACAATGGGATTAAATAGGGCTACTTCTTCCAAACCTGGTCTTCTACCTTCGTTCTTCCATTTTAATAGCACCTTCAGGCCTGTGTCATTTTCTTGATCTTGTATGACGTTATCTGGTTTCCAGTCATCATTATTTACAGTAATACTGTTGATACGAGGCTCTTCAATTTTTGACTCCAACGGAGTGAAATGCGTGCAATCTTCTGTGCAAGGCCGTCTTGATAAAGCATCAGCATTTCTATGAATTTTTACGGCACGACGTTCAACTTAAAAATCATATTCTTGCAGCCGTTCAATACATCTTGCTATCTAGCCTTCTGGATTCTTAAACTGCAGGAGCCATTTCAACGCTCCGTGATCAGATCTCAATAAGCAATTTTGTCCATAAAGGCATTTGTAAAAGTGTTGAACGACCTTTATCATTGCTAGCAATTCTTTGTGCCTAACGCAATAATTCCACTCAGGGTTGGACAATACTGCTAAGATACCCAATTACTCGTTCTTCTCCATCTTAGATTTGCGACAGCACTACATCGATGCCGACCTGGCTAGCATCCGTATTTAGGGCAAACCTTCCTTCAATTCTGGGGTAACGAAGTATCGGTGCCATCATCAGTGCTTGTTTAAGTGTTTCAAATGACTACTGGCAGTTATGGCTCCATAAATATGGCTGGTCTTCTTCAGTAAGTTTTGTAAGTGGTCTTGCGATATTTGCAAATCCACGTACAAATCTACGATAGTAAGTGCATAACCCCAAAATTATTCTTACTTCATGTTTATCTTTCGGTTGTGACCATTCTCGTACGGATATAATTTTATCTGGCTCAGCTGCCAGAACTTTTTCGGTGACAACATGACCTAAATATTTCACTTTGTATTGAAACAAGTGGCACTTTTTCGGACTGAGTTGTGGATGTGCACCTCGTAGTCTTTTAAACACCTCTTTGTGGTTTTTCAGGTGTTCGTCGAAGGTCTTTCCAATAACTATGACATCCTCCAAGTACACTAGACATATTTTACAAGACAATCCTCTCAGGATCAATTCTATTAGCCTTTCAAACTTCGCTGGTGCATTGCACAAGCCAAAAGACATCGCAGAGAACTTCCAGAGACCAGATCCAATAGATAATGCTGTCCTTTTCCATTGATCAGGCTCTATGCCAGCTTGCCAATATCCACTTTTCATATCTAAAGTCGAAAACCAGAAAGCGTGTCTAAGGTGTCGTCAATTCTGGGTAAGGGATAGCTATCCTTCTTGGTCACATTTATTTAAACTACAGTAATCCACACAAAATCTGGTGCGACCATCTTTCTTTTTAACCAGTACAACTGGCGTTGCCCAAGGACTGCTGGATGACTCTATTATACCTTCATGGGCTATGTCCTTGATTATCTGTTCAGCTTCCCTTCGGTTGGATAAAGGCAGCCTCCTTGGTCGTTGGTGTATTGGTTGGACATCAATGGTATTTATTTTGTACGTCACAACATTCGTTCTTCCTTTAAAACAGTCGTCCGTGGCAAATATATAGGCATATCGTTGGATCAACTGACTTGCATTAGCCTTTTGCTGAGGGAATAACCCGTTATCGAAGAATTTGTGTGTGGCGTGCAGTTTAGACAGATTTTTTACGGTCAAAACCTTCTCACTATCGTTTGTGCAACAAACCCCAGATGAGATAGGTTAGCATGATCCTGATTCAGTGCCCTCCTTAAGCGTCAACTGGAAGGTGTTGATATTCATCAAGCGAATAGGTGTTGTTTCCTTGGTCCCGATAAACGCTCTTTCAGCTAAAATTCCTCTACCAACACTTGTATAGCTGGTTTCTAAAATTGCTATACATCCTACCCGGAAGTCTCCATCCGGTTGGCCCATAACTATTGTTCAGCTGCATTGTGGTAATATTACTTCTTTGGCTGGGATTATTCTTATTTCATGATCATCTCGTTTATTAATGGGCATCTCATCATCATCAACTGCTATGATATGATTCTTTAAGTCTAACGCAAACCCAAAATCAGACATTGTATCCATACCTAATATAATAGGTTCTTTAATATCGGCTACTAGCACGCGGTGCCTTAACTTCCCACAACTGATCTCAACATCTGTAATAATTTGACCATAAGCGGTTGCACGGTTTCCAGTAGCTGTACGTAAGCGCCACTGTGACGTCAATAATCGTTCATTCCCAACAACGTTCAGTTTTGCTATTGTCTTTGCTGCTCCTGTATTCAACAGCACTTGGCAATTCCTTCCTGCGATTGTTCCGTTAATGTAAAGACTATCCGGTTTATGCTTTAATGATGCCACTTGGATGGTAACTTCGGGGACATGGATAGCAGAGATCGATATTCGTCCCTTCACACCAATCCTTTATAGTTTTCCTGCTGCTTTGTGTTATCGGTGGCACCGGCCATAGCTTCTTAAACATTTTTCTGTACATGTCCCCGTATACCACACTTCCAGCATCTTAGTTTACGTCCTGTTGGTTTTTGGGCTCTGAGTAGTCTTAAGACTGTTTGTTCTAAAGTATCAGCATTAGCTTTATCTTCGTCAATGGCTCGCACACGAACATGGCCCTACGATGCTTGTTTAGCCGCTTCAAATTCTAGTGCATGAGCCAATGCACTATCGAGGTCACGTGGGCGCGCCAATCTAAGTGCTTGTTGTGCTTTAGAATCCCTAAGACCCTCAGCAAATGTTTTCACCCCAATTTGTTCAATAAAACTGTCTGGAGCCGTTGGGTATGGTAATATTACCAACAACGCAATCTCAGCTTCAAATTCTTGGGGGTTGTCTCTAAGCTCCTGTACACGATTTCTTAGTTGGGCACAGTAGATGTGCTGCAGATGTTTATGTCTATATCATATTTCCAATCGTGACACAAGGTAATGGAGGTTATTCTGTAGATATTCTGGTATTGTTTGAAGAATATCTAGAGCATCCCCACGTAAGGCCACTATTAAGGCACTTGCCTTTTCTTCAATGCTCCATCCATTTAATGTTGCGGCTGCCACGAATTGTTTATGGTAATTGGCCCAAGATGTCTTCCCATCATATGTAGGTACTTTAACGATTACTTGGCATGCCATTTCCAATAACAGGCAGATGTTCAACTTGTGGTATATTTGCTTCGGTTGATTGTTCGTTAGGAACTAGTGACACCTTGTTCTTAGGCATGCTGACTTCATTATTTACGGTAAGGAGAACAAACTTTTGATGTAGTTCGTGATACTACTTCATTACTTCCGCATGTTTTGTTGATATGCCATTCGTAACGTCTTTTATTTCTTTTGCTAGATTATTTTGACTTAATTAAATCTCTTCCTGTAATTTACTTTGATTTGCATTAATCGATGCCATTTCTTCTTTTAATTTGCTTGTAATTTCTTCTTTCAATGCATTTTGACCAGACTTAATTTAATTTTGTAAGTTGTTTTGATTGGGTTCCATTTCCCCTTTTAATTTGTTTGTAATGTCTTCTTTTAATGCATTCTGGGTTGATTGAATTTGATCCTGTAGTTTATATTGATTTACATTAATCGATAGTATTTCCTTCTTTAACTTGTTTGTATTTTCTTCGTGGAATTTATTTTCGTTCGCATTTACGAATGACATTTTTTTGTAATTTAGTTTGATTGAATTTCATTTCTTCTTAATTGGAATCAATTTTTTCTTGTAATTTGGTTGGATTGGATTTCATTTCTTCTTAATTGTAATCTATTTTATCCTGCATCTTTTGCAACATTTCCATCAACGCCTCCATATCTTGCTTTTCGGCGCTTCTTGTTACTGGCATATAAAAAAACAATTAACACTAGTTTTCTAATTAATTATGTTCTGCCAGTTCAATTTTTAAAAGCAAACTCCACACTTGGCACCAATGTAACGAAACTAGTTAATTATTTTTTAAATATTTATTTATATTCACTAAAAAAAATTTATAAACGCTTAATTACTCAAATATTTATTTCACAATCCGCAAACAGCAAACATTTATATCTCTATTTATGTTTATTTATATTTATATGTGTATCTGAAATGAACAGTACAAGATTCTAACAAGAACTAACTAAGAGAATTTAATCTGCTGTTTATATATAAAAAATAAATTCTAGTACGATACTGAAAAAGATTCTAGAATATTACTATTACTCATAATAATGATGTAATAGATTGTAATGGTATGACTCATTGCTGAGCCAATTGAATTCGCAGATATCTGTTACTGCAATGAGTCATTTAGGGATTATATCATCTATTTTATTCTAGAAAAAGGTACTGGATGTTTCCAGAATCTTCCATCAGATTTCTATTATTTCTAATTTTCGTTACAATATATTAAGGCTGTACTATCTCTATCTTCACGTGTACAATGAGTACTTGGTTTAAAACTAGCGATCTCCCCTTGAACCTAATAACATACAAATAAAGTAATTAATTTAAATTGAGGTTAGAGTGGTATGTCGCAACATTCAAAGAAAGTCTAAAGACATAGTAAATAGCCTAATGAATCAATTACCCCTTGAGTTACATACACCTGTACATCAATATTGCGGCTCAAACGAGAAGCTGGAAGATAGGTTTTGAGCGACAGAGCCTGTAAACAACACCGCATTGCGCCACTAGATGATAAACAAGGGTCGTCATCAAATAACGAGGTTTGTGTGAACGTAAAAGCGTTAGGAGTTTAATAAAGGTAGAGTGTCTCGAAAATAAGGAGCATTATTTTTCAGAATATCCAATACTACGATATACTATAAAACCTGAATGTGGTAAAATAAATCTTCTAACGTAGTACAAAATTTTTCACGATTTTGTTAGCTGAATTCTGGCTTATTGCGGACCTCTCATACGGAATTTTTGGTAGGTTCGAATGCAAATTGCCCCATGTATGTATAGGTAATGCATATTCGCAGTACGGATTACTTAACAATGTTTGTTTATTTCATTATGCACGTACAAACATTATGTAGAAGCTGAAAATTTTCTTTTATTCTGTGCCACATGTAGACTTATAAAAGGTAATTACTAGATTACTATTTTAAATTATTCTCCAAATATTTAGTTATTGTCCAAAATAGTTTTAGTTGTCTAATAACCTGGAATCCGCGAGTTTCAACTATTTCTTTGAATACTGTAAGTAAAATAGCCAATTTTATTTAAAAATTGTATTTCAAAAACTAGTATTTAGTTATTACCGTACATAAATTTACATTTATAACTTTGTTAAAGTTTCATAAAGTAATTTATAAAACTGCTTCAATGGGAATTTGAATTCACTTACAGTTTACAGTATTTGTTCAAAGTTTCTTCCACCAATCGGCGCAGAAAATTACCATGAACTTTTAATAAGCCGACTGGATCTCTGCGAATTTCGCTACTAGCAACGATAATAGTCCTCATTCTCGGCTGAGTTGAATCCATAGCATTTCCAATTTAACCCCAGAAAAGCCTAAAGCAAACCGTGTTGCGTATAACTGTCCTGTACAACGAATGTTATATTTACACTCCTTGTATATTAACATCATATCATATCACTGTATTCTTGTAAAGTTGCCATTTTTAATAATTTTAAGTGCACGCCTAATAAGCACAAACATTTTAGATAGACTAAAGCTTATCCTGTACTGTAGCGATAACAACATAGGGTTATTCGCCGGGTCAAGGGTTAATACTACGTGTTAAATTTACACTATCGGATTTGAAACTGTAATCATTAACATCCTTAAAGTCACGTACTTTAGAAAAAAAAATTGTAAGAAGTCTTTGTTGTACAGTTCATAAACTGCATACCGTTTTCATAATGTTACTTATTTCAAAGACACCCTTCGGAGTCAGGTGGAAGAGTAAATGTGCAGGTGCCTTCAGTTATACCGCTACTTAAAATGAGAGGTATTATTGCCTTAATCCCGTTGTTTGCCCTACTTTCGCAGTTAACAATTCAAAGTATGCGAAAAAGCTTCAAGAGGAAAACAATAGGGCAAGGAAAGCAATTACTATGAGGAGGAAAGGCAACGGACTCCATTTGAAGCCATACAAGGCGGGTAGTATTTTATACTTGCGACCCTATATGTATTCAAAAAATGTACATGTTAATGTTTGAAACGTATATTCATGCGTGATGATCTACTTAATTTCATGCCAGTCGATTAAACAATATGTTTATTTTAGAGTCCAACCATGGTTAATCGAGGGGACCGAGAATCGATCCCGGGCTTCCAGATTTGTACTCTGGCGTGTTAACCATTACACCACGCCCCAATCTCCGGCTCCTCTATAAATTTTTCTTCAAATGTGCCACTACTAATAGGATTTATAAGTTGTCTACTATCTTTAGGGATAGTTAGGAGAGCTGTCAGTCCAATAGATGCACACCTGAAGTTAATGCAAATGAAATGACAGCTCTTCTAACGGTCCTTAAAGATAGTAAACATCTTATAAATCCTATTCATAGTGGCACATTTGAAGAAAAATTTGCGGAGGAGCCAGAGATTACGGCGGTGATGTAATGGTTATCACACCAGAGTACAAATCTGGAAGCCCGGACTTGATCCCCAGTCGCCTCTAAAAGTTTTTCTAAAATTGTACCCATTCCTTTCCGAATACTTTCATCCTCTATGTGTGGATTAATTAATCTAATTAGTACACAACATTTTTCCTTAATTTCATTTCCTTAACTACTTTTTAGCAAATTATCGTATCTTCAGGGGTTTAGATCTGGTTACCACATTCAGTGTCCAACTTTTGTTTAGTATTTACTCTTAAATTAAATCATAAGGCGGTTAATTGAAATCTCTACATCTCAGTATTCGATGAATCATCGCTACCTATGTAAACTTTCGCAGCAGGTACGGTTATTGCTTCGGGAAGAAATATCTGCACTTAAATTTCCTCAACTTCGTGCGTCTTTACGTGTTGCGCCTTTATTAAACTAATTGATGCACCAACACCATAAAACGCTGTTATTGGTTTCCACTTACGCACCCTTTGAATTCCCGAATTCATTGTGCTTTGGATTTGTCGCACAGTTACTCAAGTGTGACTGTTTCTTTTGCAGATATTTAAACGATGAGTGGCCAGTGACCCCTCACATTTACCACCCTTATTATGTTTGGACCGCTTTTCCATTCTTTAAGTAGGCGCGCTTGTGTTCTCGCTAGAAATTATTCCATCTTTGAGATTAAATCGGGGGTATACTTTAGTTTTCTTCTATATGATTTATGTTTCCCGTTTTTGCATTGATCACTTCCTTCGCTAACAGGTGACGGAGGCGTTGTTTCAGAATATACTCTTTTACGATAACTTTCGGCGTATCATCTAAGAAATAAACTTGAATGCTTTAGACAACTTGTCAAATTGTTCGAGAATTATAGCTGGTTTTCAAATATTAATATCCTTATTTATATAAATACCTAAATGAATTCTTAATCTAATTATAAATTGAGTAAGCTTCGTTTTTTAATTTTCATAAATATCTAAACTTTCTTCTATGATACCATATATCTAAAGAATACACTTTTAATACTGTATCTTTAACTACAAATTAAATATTTAAATGAACGTCTCTTAATTGCATGTATACTGTTAAAATTATTATAATTTTACATTTTAAAATTGTCACGATTGGAAAGCTGCCAACATTCCCAAACCATTTACAATCAATACAATTAAAAGCTCTAATCGCAAAAGCTGCTTCATTTTATCAGCGTTTCATTCCATAAATAGAATATGGCACCCATTTAGTTTCGGCTATGAAATTAGCTGGAATAATTTTTCAAAATAATCGGAACATGTATGTATCTATTGCGTTATTCTTGTCGTTTATGATACAACAGAGGGTGATAACCCGCGTTTCCGCTTCTGCTAGAACATGATTATGATTATTAATAGTGTTACTATTACTACAGGCTATACTAATGTTATCGAAACTTCGTAATTCCTCCATTCTGAACTAGTGATCGACACATAGCCATTCTGCCTCTGCGATACGTTCGAGATGTTCAGCAGCTGCTATATGTTGAGGTCATATTCCTGCATTATGGTTACTAGGCTTATGGAATTATTATTCGCTTCAACTCTAGTACCCCGTATTGCGTATTATTTTTGCAAAGTACTAAGATGATTACTGACAATTGATCACTGTTTATTACTAATATTCGAACTTTTCATTTCAGACGTTTTATCGTTATATCCACCCACTGCAACCACTGTTTCCTTCCTCCTTTTGTTAATTAGTTTTAATTAATCGACAACGTCATCTTATCTATATAAAGCGCGAAAAACAATATTTAAGATAATATATTTTAGCTGTCTGAGTGTGGTGTACAATACTTTATTAAGCTTTTCTCTGAGTTTAGGATAGAAAACTACTTTGGCCTTTATGGTCATTATACCAGTAATAAAACTAAAAATTCCAATCTAACATGTAAAGTTATAAATATTAATAGGACACAGATATGGAATATAAATACTATAAATAGAGATTTCTTTAAATTTGAAATAAAATACTGAATTATAGGATACCTCTAAAAACAAATGTACTACAAGGGTAGGAATATCTTTGTTCGTGTTCTTAAATTTGAAAAGAAAATAGCTAACTTAAGGCGATCGCCCCAAAGTGGCAATAAAGGTATGTTTTATTTTCAAAGTACCTATAAACGTACATTTATATTAATTTTTCCGGCATGTGCAATTAAATAGTTCCAGGATCTTAACTACGCGCGTTTTTAAATTGGCCTTTATGCGAATTTACAGTTAAATTGTTCAGTCCCTTTGTCTTTGTGTTTAAAGATGTAGATTTTCACAATCTGCCAATTTGCGTTCTTAGTGGAAACTGACGCTTGAAATTTTCGTATTTTCTAGGGGTGTACTTGAGTGACGCCTAGACGATCTTGCGTACTTAAAATTTTGTTCACTACATGCAAACGCATCTTGTGGCTTCGGACGCTGTGAACAAATCAGTTTCACGAGTACAAGATCGTTAGATCTAAACACTATACGCACGAAAAGGCCGTTTTTGCTGCATATCTAGCTTATTTTCATTACATGTATTTGCACTTATCCTTAATAATTCGCATAATCTATTTTTCTTTGCTTTATGCGAAGTTGGTTAAGAGAAACGCTGTTTAACACGTAGCTCATCGCATGCTCTATTTGGTTTTTACTTTAGGTAAATAGGTAATGTATATAGTTATCTAATATGCAAAAAATTAAAATAAAGTATGTTGCATCCTTTCAAACTGACAGAAATACAAGGAATATGTTATGGTAATTGTAAATGTTCCTTTACCGTGCCATAAAACGTTTTTTCTGGTTTTTGCATTAATTTTAGGTTAAAAATATTTTTATTTACGTTAACAATGTACCTAGCTATATATGCTTTATTCATAAAACGAATTAAATTTTAAAAATATCATTTTAATTAATTTTAGATTTGTATTTGTTTCATTTCATATAATTTACCAATACAAAGCGAGCAATAACAATGTTTATTGATAAATAACTTACTAATTAAAGTTATGATACTTTAATGTTCCTAAAAATATTATTTGCAGAACTATCAAGCTAATTTGTCGAGTTATTGGTATAATAGTAAATTCAACAGAAGGTCAAATCGGAGCAACGTAAAGAGTAGATGTTTGCGAATAGTATTTAAACTTATAATGATTCGCTGGTTGTTGTTCCGCACTTTATAACGAACTCGAGGTTTATTAGCTTTATAATATGCCTCGAGCAGTACGCTGAGTCGGAAAGATGGGTCCACGACCTTAGAGTATATTGTATAGGATTAAAGGATCAAGCCAAAATGCAGAGTTATATACACACGGTTTATATTTGCCAAGTTTCAGAATTCTTCTAGTTACTGTCATCGGCTTTATTGTAATTACAGACATATAAAACTATTAATTTCAATTGATGTATCAAAAGGTTTTAATATTCCTAATAGGTGTGAACTTTTGTATTTTTAAATCACAAGTTTGTACGATTCATGATGTACACACTTTAACTTATTATTTGCAAATGATTTATATATTTACGATGATTTTGGATTTATTTTATATGAAATTCTATATTATACTTTGTTAACTTTGCATACTTATTTTTAATAAACCTTTATAGTTGTTTTAATGCAACTCTACTAACAGTTACATGTATTTCAGCATTCGTTGCACTTAGTGTGTTTATTTATTTTTGTTACTATAATTTGCATTAATTGAACTGTAGTAAATTAAAGAATATTTATTATAAACATAATTAAAGCAATATACCATTAGATTTACAGAATTCCTTATTTTAGTTTAATCCGTGTCATTTATCTGTCACCTTAATATAGGTGTCGTTAATATTTGATCAATATTATCGAATTAATAGTTGATTTTGCAAAATTTGTGAATTCTTACATAATTTAAGATGCGCGGGTGTTTTATGACTATAATAGCTTGTGACGGTTTAAAATTCACTTATGAATTTTCTATAAAATTGGTATTGATTTAATACATTTAGTTGACACATATAAATTGTTAGAGTTCCGTTTGTATGATTTTCGACAGTAAAATCGTTCATTATTATTGTTATGGTAAATTGTTTGAGTACCGCTGCCGCGTTGGTCACGCCTACAGTGGCACGCGGTATTGTTTCTTGCACATTGGTTTATTCACTAGACTGCGCGGCGATTCATTTGTGTGAATGCTTTCGATTTGGTTACACATCCAGTTTTGGGATAGTTTCCTGATAATTTCAGGGTAAGATTAAATTATTTCGTTTCTTAGGATTTCAAATTCTATTCGTGTTTTATTTATTTTAGTGTTATGTTACGGCCAATGATCGAGTTTAACGATTGTTCGCTCCATGGGTCCAGGAAATTAGATCCTGAAGGAAGCGTTATGTCAACGTTCCAGACGTTCGTAATGAGGCCATCCTATTTGTCAAGAAGTCATATGACTGCCCGCAAGCATTAAATGGTTTAGATTTTGATAAATAAATTAATCTTTCATATTGTTAGAAATTACGTTTGGTGTTCAACTTCGATTATGGGCTTTTATTTTAAATAAATTGGCATAACTTATGGGCTGTAATAAGCGCCCGGATTTGGGTCAAGCTGTAAACGATTGTTTTTCTCAGTGATAAAAAGTGTATTAATCCAATCCTTCGTCAGATTTCGTTACGTCGATTAGACAATGTTTATAATTAATTTTTGCGATGTTAAATTGCTAACGTATCAATTTTATTAATGTCAAAAATTTAACAATTA
>JAHWXV010945003.1:0-16558 GCA_024586415.1 Phrixothrix hirtus | reverse complement strand
TTCATAATGACAACTATAACCTCTTTATGTCATTTTTGACAATATAACTCAATTTACAAAAGTTTTGACAAACTGTCATATTTATAACACAACAATACTTAATCCCCTTTCATATATAATCTAAACATTTCTCAAAAAATTTTCCGTAAAACGAGTAACCAGAAGTACTTTTATCATTAACTATGAATAAAATGAAATTTATATTTGAGGTCATAACCACCTTTGTGTGCCAAATCAAAAATTTAGTTAAAATCGAATAACCGGAAGTACCACCTCATTTCTGTCATTTTTAGATATTTTCTGAACTTTCATTTTTGTGATTTTCGTGAAATCAGCTGCAACAATTTTTTTAAAACAGTTTTTCTTGGCTAATTAATTCCATTTTATACAAACTAAGCAGTTTCTCTAATAAATTTTTGAAAATCGAGTTGGAAATACTTGAAATATTAATTATGAATAACATATCTCAAAAACTAAACATTATATAAAAATGAAATTTTGAATTTAAATTTTGATCTGCTGCACATGAGATGTCAAGAATTTAGTTAAAATCAAATGACCAGATGTACCACTTAATCCTTGCGATTTTCAAGTTTTTTTGTGATTTTCTCGAATACACAGCTATAATATTCTTTATATATTTCTTTTTTTTAACTTGCTATGGTTATGTCTTTAATGTCCATGAATTGAACAGTATTTCTGAAAAAATGCGTTGAAACAAGTTATCAGAGAAATTCTTCAAAGTTAAGCAGCTTGTTGTGTGTCCAGTAACTTGAATGGGTGAACGTTACAATTGTCGTTCCCAAAATAAACGTAAATAATATTTTAAATATTTGTGGACATTATTTGCATATCTAATTAAGTAAGAGAAAATCGCGTGTTGTTTCCACCAGATTTTTGTACATGGTTCCTGCAGCAAACAAGATAATTAAAATTTTCAGAAATCTATTTCCCTTTACTGATAAATTAATATTTATTATGGATTTTTAACAGGAGAAATAAAGTTTAATGGTCTCAGAATAATACACATCTCACAGTTAAAAGGTGAAATCAACACTTTTTTCAATAATGTTTGGTGCAATATCTTGAGACAAAATAATTGGTCCATTCTTGGACAATAATTTATGAAGAATGTTATTTGATGTTTTTGCAAAATGAATTAGAAGATATGCTCGAAAATCTGTCATTGCATTTAATTCGAAATATGAGATTCTTTCAATATGATGGCACTCCCTCCCATAATACCCAAACCATTTCTGAGTATTTAACACATTTTCGAAGTTGGATATCAATAGGGGTCCTATTTTATGACCAGCTAGAAGTTTAGGTTTATCTACAAACTAAATAATGTTTAAGAACTAAAAGACAACATGATAGCTGTAGTTAGAAGTATTCGCTGATAAATTATTTTAAAAGTACATGGGGAAACGATAAACAGGTGTGGGGCAAATGCATACTAGCCAATGAATGGTATTTTAAGCAATTAAATTAGTTACACCTTAAATATTTTTCCCATACCTTAGAGTGGTTACAATATAATAATGTATTTTAATTAATAAGTTTGCAAGTACTGTGTGGGGAAACATGTGTGTTGCTAACACCTTTGATGACCAATACGGTGCGTTGCGTATATCAAAGGCATGTCCACTAATAGATACCGTAATAGGTACGATTCATCGTCATATTGGCAGACAGTACCTAGCGCATGTTCTCCCACATAGTAACCCCACTTGCTGCCTCACCACTGGGCGGAGTTGTTTGGGGGGCTCTCTTCACCGCTGCTGCCGGGAACAAAAAAGTTGCACTTTTTTATTGACCGAATAATCATAATAGAGTTAGGACAACAAGATAATATATAAAATTTAGTATATAAAGGCAAATTTGAGATTGCACATCAATCCAGTGTATTCAAGAATGCAATCAACAAGTTATCATGGAGAATCTAGCAACACCTGTAGCTAAAGCCCAAATCTAGCAATGCGGTGCCCCGTCGAAACAGCTCAAGATGTCAATCGACAATGACTCAAAATTCAAGAAGATAGACTATAACACGATGAAAATTAAGAAGCATATACTAATATTTTAGTTAGTGAAGATGCTTCAGACTAATCAATCAGTCCGAGACGATTCAATCTATTGAGCATCTTTTGGAATTCTGAAGTACCATGGGTCCAGAAGAAAATCAAGTGCTCTAAAGTTTACCATTTTGGGTAGTGCACTCATTCCAGGAATTATAGAATCATGTAATTGTGGACAAAGCAGAATTGTTAGAGAAGTTGTCGGAGTTGGTTATTTCTCATGGACTATTGTTGAAATTGAAAAAGTTTCTTGAAGCCTCCAACAGCAATCAGCCGACAACTACTACCACATTGTCCACACATGTCCCTGGCATTGGTATTGTTGCAGATGTTATGAGCCATCCAGTTCCAAAAAGTTCTATTAGGACTACTGCATGATCGGCATTCACAATCAACTACTGGAAATGTGAACTATTCTATTTGTGTTCAGGTGAACGACAGTTACAATACTTATACAATGGAACTACCCTATCAAAGTCATTATGTGGAATTGAATTGTTATTCAACTTCACAGATGCTTGCCGTACTGAACAGTCAAAAATGGAAACAGGCACAGACTCGCAGACAAATGGTGATAACTCAGCAGAGTGGAACCAGTTACAGAATTTAATAAATCTATGGGCCAAACGAATTAAGAGTTTCCCTCAGCTACATTTTATCCAAAACCAGAAGAAATAGAACTTCTGGTTTTGGAAAATGTATGTGTTCCATTAAATTCAATTACTCTGAGAATAGTATGACAAGCATCAAAATTTCAATTTGTCAATGAAAAAAGTTCGATAATGAATCAAGTATCGACATTGATAATGGTATGAATCATTGGTCATTTACTGACATTTGGAAGTCCTATGAAATCGACAACCTCTATTTGCAGCCTTGAATGAAAAACTATCGTTCTATTATTATGATGAATAAGTATGTTCATAATGGGTTTTTGAATTACAGGTACCTATTTATGTTCTATCTTACTATTTTGTTGCATAAATTATTTCCAAAATCTGCTTGTTTTACAAGTTTAAACTATTTTTTAATTATAAGAAAACTACCTAAAATAAGTATATCAAACCTTAATTAAGATCAGAAAAAAATTAGCTCTTTGGTAAGTCAAGGCCAACTATGATTTGTATTTAAAAAAATACAAGTTTGTCATATCTTGAAAACTGTTACTGTCAGACATTGCATTTATTGAATTTTATACAAAAATATACACAAAATGCAGTTTTTATTTTTGATATAACTTAAATGACTGCAGAGAATCAATTTTGAAAAAAATAACGATTCTCAGTTTTTTTCAAAAAGTTGACAGTATACGTTAATTTTAAAAATGGCATTAGATTTGTCATCAAGTTCTACCCAATTTTGGTAATTTAATTGACCCTGTATCTCTTCTATTAAAAAAGTTACCTATACACAGATAGAAAATGGGTACACCCCGTATCTATAGGTAGTTGTATTTACTATATTTGATAGAATTTTGGAATACTAAACAATGAAACAGGTAAAATTTTCAATTGTATTCGATGTATACAGTGCAATTTTCATAAATGCCTATTAAACTAATAAACAAATTTGTCAAAATTGTCAATTTTTTCAGACTTAATGTACTATTTATGAAGAAAATTGATGGATTTTGTATCTTCTGTTAAAATTTTATTGCAATTTCACAATTTTTCACTACATAGTTTATTTATCTAAATTAAAATTTCTTCAATATTACCTTTGCCCAATTTTAGCAAATGCTAATAAAATTAATTTTTAATTTGCCCAAAATTACACAGAGCTTTTTCGGCCTTCATTTAGTTGATCAATAGAAGATTTCATTCTATACTTTAGAAATTAAAATGAATTTCTGCAAAACTCAAAATAACATTTAGTGCAAGAAAATTATGCTATTGCAAATCAGCTGCTACCATTGAATATATTATTATTGATAACAATTATTACATCAGACAAAAAAGTTGATTTCAAAAATATTTTTTATAAGTTCTTTGTTATTCTTGGGCACTAATAGTCTTTTCATTATTACAACTATATCTACCATATAAATAGTTGAACACAACCCACGGATATAACAAAGACACAATGTAATGATTGTTATTCATACATTTTTAGAATGTCCCTGTATATATATTAAAAAAACTTATCTATAGCACCTTTAGGAACATTTCACAACAACCTATCAACCTTGTTGTCTGCTAAAAAACTTAAATAATAAAATGGCAGTGAAAGTTAACTAAATAACTACCCGCAATATATAACAAAACTATATACTAATTATTCCAACTTTCAATGCTTTATACAAATGTCGTAATTGACAACTTTTTAAGTTGTTTTTAAAATCTACAAAGATGCGAAGTTATAAATTGTTTATTTTTTATAAATTAAGTTTCTTTGTAGTATGCCTAATGGTTTACGTACCTATGACATAAAGGAATATGATTTGTCAGCGCAGATTTAGTAAACGAGTTATGCTAAAAGCAGGATGTTCACGTTCTCAGCTAGGTTTTGAAGATGGTTGTTGATTTGATTCAGAGTCACGTCGAATCACCATCTGAAATGGTTAATCTATTATTTCATTACTTGATTTTTTTTTTATTTAAAATAACAAACATTAAATATGAACAATACATTCATTGTATACCTTTAATAATTTTGTCAAGTTAAATATTATAGTAACACAACTTCCAATAACAAACAGTGTCAAATTTTAACATAGTCTGTTCT
The DNA here is from genome assembly GCA_024586415.1 of Phrixothrix hirtus. NCBI lineage: Eukaryota > Metazoa > Arthropoda > Insecta > Coleoptera > Phengodidae > Phrixothrix > Phrixothrix hirtus. The sequence goes on along the minus strand of JAHWXV010945003.1, from coordinate 11,756 downwards.
AGAAAGACGTGTTTCTTATGTAACTCTAGCCATGAGAATTTTTCTTCTTATATTAAGTATGTTAATTAAATGATTCCTCCAATTGCACTTTTCAACTTAAGAACCCACACTTGGAGAAATTCAACAATGCAAATGTGTCTGCTCTCTGATTAGTCAGTATAACAGCAATGCAACTTACTCATCTGACGGTACAATGTAACATCGCTATAATGTGTTTTTGGCACATCATGCTGCAACATAAATTTTAATTGCAGATTGATATTTAGTATCCAACATTGACCATTAATGGCTTGAAAATAATATGATGATAATTTGATATTAATTTTATAAATAGAGAATACCGCCATTATATAATTACAATCTATTGTGATATTCTAGAAAAGTGTGACATAAGGTTGGAAATATCCAAGAAAATGAAATTTTCCAGTAAATAAATTTGTTTATTTTTCTTCTTCTCTTTTTTAGACATAAATAAAGGTAAAAGATTTCAACTTTGTTATCATTTAATGGACACATTTTCACAAATGAGTTTGAATTAAAGATGCTGCACCAATATAATGTTGACATAATATCAATATTTGTATAAATGTGTTTAATCCATGTCAATCCAATGTCATACTGACCAACCAGGAAGTTGCCATATTTATACAAAATAATGTTGGTGCTTTCATAAAACTTAAATATTAGATGTTTGATATGTTATACTAGTGTGCACAAGTTTGTACTAGTATAGATATTCAAATACGCTTTATTCATAAATTAAGTTATGGAATATAAATAGGTATAATGTATTTGTACAACATAGTGTACACTGGTGCAACTAACCAAACATAGCTATTGTACAAAATGAAATGATAATAAATCTAATAATTCATATCTTCAATTTTAAACATCACTGTAGTTATTTGAACTTGTTAACAAATACAACAATGAAAAATGTAAAACTAACCAATAAGTATATGAAACTAAAAATGTGTTGATTTCAAATTACAGGAAATGAAACCAACAATAATAATAATAATAAAGAAAATCTTCATCAAAGAATAGCAAATTCCCACAAGAAAATAATTCTACAGTTTTATAAATTTTCTGCTTAACTAACTTCAAGTGATTGAAACCAGATCCACCTCTACTCAACACAACACAAAATCAGTAGTTATTGTAAATATCGCCACTATTGTATTTCAGATGGTTTAGTTTTTAACTTTGATTCAAAGTGGACATGTCAATAAATTTTTAAAAATATTAAAATCATATGGTGATAAAATTATTATATAAAGAAAATTTTACAGTAACATAAATTAGAATCATTTGGATGATGTGCATGCAGATTGTTTTCTATTCCTGAAAACCACTGATCTCATGATGACTAAACTAATTAGCAACTGATGTTTGAAGACTAGAACTCTCTAAAATAACCATTAGATAAGGAAAACTAGTTTAATGGGTTCATTGACTACATAACGAACTTATGCACCTAGCTGTTATTGCCAAGGCTATTGTGAAAGAATAGGAGTTCAAAGAAATCGCTCACGTAGACTTGGCCCTTGGCAATTACTAACTAACTGTAAAATTTAAATCTTAATTACAACAGAAGAGGTTTAAAACCAATACCTAATTTTTTGCCAATGAAAACTATTTCTTTTAAGTCCAGAAATGATGCCAAACAAATATAGTAATAGTAATTAACATTACTAGTCTGGAAACTTATATTTTACTGTACGAATGTGATGTTAAGTATTTTGCAATTACTATTGTAAAATGAGTTTACGCACATACAACGTTATGTGAGTTTCATTTTAAAATATCTGACATTATTGACATTGGTAAGAGATTTAAAATTTTGAAATAGGGCCACTCACTGTTGTTGATTCATATTATATTGTCATAGTAACAAATTAATTTGCCTTAAATCACATCACCATGTTGCCATAGTATTATTTATTTCCAAATAATACGATAGAAGTTTTACAATCAAAACAAGAAATTTATGCTTCTACATTGATTGACAATCCCACAATTAATATCACACGAAATTTAAATTGTTTTACATTTATAAATTTTAAAAATACTTAAATAATGTGTTATTAAATTTGTTTCAGAATAAAACTATTTGAGTAGGTTTGATTTGATATTAATTGTGTCGAATATAACAGTCCGTTAAGTGTTGCTTCGTTGCACATTACAGGCTCTCATCCTGCAATAGCTCACGTACCAGATTAAAATGGCACCAGGAAACAGAATTTACCAGACAGCATGAAATATATTTAACTTAAGGAGGATTGTATTGAAGTACTGCATTTTTATTTTATCTTATCCTATTATGATATACAAGCCCGGTCTCAGTGAAGTTGGCCCAAGTAACAAAATTGTATTTTTTTAAAGAAATAAGTCACATTAAGGAAAATTTATAAAGATTAATACAATTTTATATTATTATGAACATTATTTATTAAGATGTAACTAATCATACCAAATTTTAACTGATAAAAAGAGAAAAACTTTAAATAAAATATAAAATTAACAATAAAATGAAGAATTCTCAAAAAATTTCAAAAAGAGTCACCATTACATAGCATCACCTTTTTGACTTATTACCGCCTCAATACGTTTTGACATGGTATTCACTAAAGTTTGACACTCGGTAGAAGTGAAACTATCCCAAATTTCTTGAAGTCTGGCACGCAAATCTAGCATGGTTCTTGCAGGTTGTGAACATAACCTTTAAACAAAATACAATGACATTTATTTAAAAAAATGCTTTAACATTATCCAGGGACACTCAGAATAATATATTTTAAAAAATGGTGCATTGCATTGTGACTGAAATTGACAAATTTCATATTATGAGTCGTTGGGCCAACTTCACTGAGACAGGACTCATAATAGGTAAAACAGAAAATACTGTTTTCGTACAAAATTTTCACTGTCAAAATTTTAATGGAAATACACATTTATGGGCCATTTGAGTTCAAAAATCATGTTTGGAGAAATTGGTCTGTATGTGTATGTGAACAGGTTACCTCAAAAACAAAGGTATGTAGATAAAAAAAAATTTATATCTATGTCAGTATCCATCAGGGCGTGTAACCACAACAATTTGATTAAAATCAGATAACTGGAAGTGCCACTTTACTCTCATCATTTATTGGTTTTTCTCAAAATCGGCTCTAACAATTTTTTTTTAAACTTGCTATATTTCTTAGCCATTTAACCCCTTTTCATATAATCCATGTGGCTTTTCAGAACATTTTCCATAAATCGAGTAACCGGAAGTACTTTTACCATTAACTTTGAATAAAATAACTAAAAGCCCTAGCTAAATGAAAATTTTCATTTGAGGCAATAACAATCTTCGTATGCAAAATCGAGAATTTGATTAAAACTGAGTTACTGGAAGTATCACTTTATTTTAGTCATTTTGAGATATTTTCTGATTTTTCTGTTTTTCCCAACTTTCTTGAAATCATCTCTAATGATTTTTTTAAAACTTAGTATATTTCTTAGCTAGTTAATTTTATTTTATATGAATAAAATTGTCTCTAATAAATTTTTGAAAATCGTTTAACTGGACATACTTGAAGTATTATTTGTGAATAAGTTATCTCAAAAACTAACCAAGATATAAAAATGGAATTTTATATTTAAGTTTTCTACCTTCCGCATCATGCGATGGTAAGAATTTAGTTAAAATTGAATGACCGGAACTACCACTTTATTCTTGTTTTTTTAAGGTTTTTGCAATTTTCTCAAAAATGGCCAAAACTATTTTTTTTAAAACTTGCTGTAGTTCTATGTCTTTACCATTTTGTTTTAAATAATTAGAATTGAAATTTAGATATCAATAGGTATTAGTTTTCTTACAAAAGACAGACATTTGAAAACAATTATCTTTTTCCTTATTAAAACATCAACAAAAGGTAATTCATCATTTTATTCCTTTTCCATACTAAATTTTATTGAATTTTCCTTTTCATTAAAAACTTAAAAGAAATTGGTAAGTTCACCTTCATTTTCCTTCCATATTAACAAAAAAATCATTAACTTACCTCCACCAAATTTAGTATTACAATTGTGTTCAATAAAATTTCAAATTTTTCCACACAATAGTTAAGGAACATAAGAGAAACATTAAGAACGGCCAATTTGAAAAATCTAAAATTATTCAACATTGGTTTGAAATTGGTCATAATATTTTTTGGAAAGATGTTCAAATTATCTGGGGAGAATCTTACATTTTCAAAAGAAAATTTAAGGAAATAGCTTACATAAAATGCAATAATGAAAACTATATTTTAAAGAATTCTGTTGATTTAAATAACATTTCGCTTCCATTAATTAAAAAAGATTTTATTTTTTAATCACTTTGCCTTGTTTTTTATTATCATTTGAATTGGCAAATTGATTTAATCAATTTATTGCCCTTGAGAACGAAGGTGGATATTTTCTTCGAAGTTTTATGTTTATTTAAGTTTATTGATTCAGGCCTTTCTTGTTTAGTTTTTGAATTAATTTAAAGTCATTGACAAAGTTTTAGATTTTTTAGTTTTTTGCAAAGGCTTGTTCAACTAATTAATAATTATTTTTATTTTAACAGCGTTTAATTCCATAATTAGATTTTAGTATCTATTTAGAGTTGCAAAAAATGGACTACAGAAACTATTTAAATTATACAACTTCTAGCAAAAAATATAGCTCGCCTTAATATTCAAGTTCAGTTTGTTGAAAATTTGTTGACATGTAGACAAGCTTGACTCTTAGTTCAATTTGAAGTTCAGCTCACAGTTCAGTTCAATGATCTTGACCCAGTAACCAAAAATCTTAAACAAAAATACAAATTCCTATTGGACATGTTTTCAAAACATTACTCTTTAGACTTTGGGTCATGAATTTTAATATTTAATATTTACCAGAAGAATGATGCCACAAGTTAGATTTGTGTGAAGTTCTCTGGTCCCTATAAAAAGGAGTATTGAATATGAAAGTTTTCTCTTCATACATAAAAATACCGTTTATTTTTTATTATAATATAAATTATTTGATATACATTTGAATTTTTTATGAAATTGCAAAGGTTTATGAAGGGATTTAATCTGAAATTTTTATTGCAGCAACGGTTACAAAACTATAAAATTAATGAAATACATATTATTTTTCAAAATAATGTCTTGCCTTCAAAATACATTTATTCCTTCTCTCAGGCAATTTGCAGATTCCAGTGGAGAAGAAGTTCTTTGGTTATGTGTGCAGTCAAGTTCATGGTGTTTCAATCACCTCCTCATGTATTGTAAATTGGTACCCTCCTAAGTACTTCTTGAGTCGACCAAATAAATGATAATTGCAAGGCGATAAGTTAAATTGTAAGAAGCATGTCCTAATCTGTTGAACATATTTTGAGTCAAACAGGCAGTATTCAGTTGAACATTAACATGTAAAAGAATTATGCCTTCACTTAACAATCCTAGTCATTTGATTGTTATAGCTTCTTCTACTCATAAGAGCAATTGACTATAATATTTTGCATTTATTGTTCTCTGTTCTCTTAAGAATTCCATAAAAACTGGACCTTGAAAATCCCAGAAAACTGTCGCCATCACTTTTCCTGCTGATGGTTGAGATTTGCATTTTTTGGAAAATAGAGAACTTGAGTGACGCCATTTCATACTTACTTTCTTGAATGTAATGGTGAACCTAGGACTCATCTATTGTTAGGATACATGTCAAGAAATAGCCTCTTTCATTTGATAACATTGGATATGCTCCTAAGAAATCACAATCCATTTGTGTCTATTTGTCAGGCAGGTTTCTTGTCAGTCACCGTGCACTAACTTTGGAAAATTTAAGCTTATCATGGACAATGACTTATATACTATGAACATTAACTTTTATTATTTTTGTCAATTCACCCATTGATATTCATTTGTTCAAATAAGCTGATCAACCCATTAGATGTTCAATTTGTTTAGTGCAATAGGAGGTCTTGAAGCATGAGGAGCATTTGTTCTTGAATAAGTTATACCATTTAAATACATGAAAGACATTATTTTCCAAATTGTGCCTGAAGTCGATGAGTAATACTAACAGCTTTTTCACCTTCTGCACATAAAAATTTAATTTAAACATTTTGACACACCTAAACAAAATTTGACAAATAGTGACACTTATTGCAAATGCATGCAGAATGTTTGGTTCAATTCCAGTAATTAGTGTGTTAAATATAAAAGTGGTTACTGTATATGATAATTAGGCACAATGTGCACCAGTTGTGATTTGGGACGAGACTTAGATGCATCATTGAGATCCTGAGACAAAATTGGAATTCAAACAATGGATTCACAAGAAATTTCACCTCCAAAGAAAGCCTGGACTCACAAATTTGCTGGGAAATTGATGACTGGTTTTTTGGGACATGAAAGACATTCTTCTAATTGAATATGTCAAGAGGAACCACAATAAAGGCAAATGCATATACCAAAACATTAAAAAATATACATTCAGTAAGTGATCAAATAATGATTCCATTTAGTTCGTCAAAAGTTGTCCCTGCTCCATGATAAAGCAACTGTGCATAAGGCAATCAAAATTTGACTTATTGTGCAGGAATGTAACTTCTCCATTTGACTTTTATCTATTAGGATTATTAGAGAAAAACCTAAATGCTGTTTTCATTTGGACGAAGACCTAAAAGCAGCTGTAGACAACTTTTTTGAAGATCAAGAAGAATCTTTTTTTACATGGGCATAAGTTTGCTGGAGGGGCAATGGCACAAGAAAATTTACCTCTTTTATTTTACCAATAGATAGATTTCTTTTCTAGTTACCCTCATATTTAATAAATCCACAAATATGTTGCTGCAATTTTCAGCAAATATTTTGTACATGGTGTTAGTTAAGCTCATTCTCTATAGTCCACCTTTTTTGATACATTTTTTTAAAAAGGGGATATTACTCTTTTACTGAGAGATTCTTTAACGATAGAACTATTCCTCTGGTACAAATAAAATCTTGAAGATATAATTTAGGCATTTGAAAATTTATTCTCTTTTAGCCAATTAAATTGTTTTTATTTTGAAAGAAGACACAATACATGTCAAAAGACCACCAATTATAAAAGTTCAGGGACTTTGAAACATCTTGTCTGTATTGAGACATATTTCACAACAAATGTTTGGTTTAATAAATACTAAAACAATGTTTTAAACCAATACCAAGAGAAGATTGTGTACATAGTAGTTGACATTCTTAGAATAAACTATAGTTAAACTGATAGCATCACACTGATTTAGAGCCACAACATAAGGTCTTATAAACACTAATTACTCTGTACATGATAAAGTAAATTAAATGCCATCGTAAATCAACGTTTCTGTTGGAACATGAAAACATATAACTTACTGAAATTAACATATTTAGCTACAAGTAATTGTAATAAAAAACAAATATATCTCTGAAACATACCTTAACTCTGAAACATACCTTAACTCTTAAAAAATAATTATCTAGTGTGTACTACTAGTCACTCTACACGTGCACATTACAATAAAATATGTTTAACCTAATCAATATCTACCATACATCAGGCCAGTGCAACCAATGCCATACTTTTGAAAATGGTTATAAAATATTAAAATTGAATATAGAATTCATTCTAATACAATGTTTTCAACATTTACTCCTTAAGAAGAATGCATCATAAGCAACTTCTAAAGAGAGACTTGAACTAGAAACCGAAATTTTCATCAAAATAGAAACAATATAACTAAAACCCTAAAACACATTTATATAATTCCATAAATTTTGTGTGTGTTTTATTAGCCAAATGAAATGAGGATTTCCTGTTTCAAACCTGACACGATAAAAAATATGTTTTAAATGTACCTTTTAAGCATAATCAAAAATATAAACGAAAATAAAAATTGCACCAAAAAATATTCAGCTGGAGTTTGCTTCTTAATTATTAATTAGCGCATTTGAATTTATGAACAGCAATGAATAAAAACAAGCTACTAACAATTTTTGACAGTTTCTTAACATTTATTTATAAAAATATATTGATATTACAGTACAATTCACATAGTATTGGGATTGAGGTGGGCTATGTAGAACTTCATTTTTGGAAAGTTTGATTGAAGAATAATTTGCAATTTTGTTGTGATACTGACAGAAAAATGTCCATCGAATTTTGATACACATTCTCAATTTTAGCTGAACTTTAATAAGTTTTGTGTATTCAATTTAGGCACCTTTGTAATTAAATTGCCAAGTGCATGGCCTCCTTTAGTGGAGAAAGCAAGTTCTGTTCTGTATTTATTATATATGGTTTACTCATGTTTATACCACACTATAAATTTAAGAAAAACTTAAATTAGTAAAAAAATTTAACTAGTTTACACAAGTAAATTTTCATAATCTATACTGAAACTCGTATAAGACGTAACTGCTTTAGATAAAAAATTACTTTATATGAAATATTTATTTAGTCAAAATTTATTACTATGTAACAAATAACAAGTCCCATAAATCGAGTTGTCGCTGAAACCTGAATGAAAAGTCCTAAGACTGGCCTAGAGAGGCAATTTGTTACCAAAGCTTTTTCAATATGTTGTATAAAAATATAGTATAATTTAAAGTTCATAGTTCATAGTATTAGTTTGTTAAATAAAAATTCTTGCTTTATGATCATTTAGGTTATGTCATATTGTTAAAACTGCAATTCTAGGGGAATTTTTATAAAAACAACATATCCTATTTTTCAACAAATTTTGTTACAAAATCTTGTTTATGAAGGAAATATCTTATTAAATGGTCATAATTGGCATGTTTATAAATTCCTTTATAGATTTGTTGTAAGAAATATTATCCACCAAAATAGGTTTTAGTTGAAATTATACTTTTGTATGCAAACATCAGAAAAATTGAAAAACTTAAAACTAAAATTACAACTTATTAACATTTAACTGGAGATATGTTGTTTGACAGATGAACGTATTTATAGCATCATTCAAATTTTTATATACAGTTAAAAATCGCTGTACCATCCTGCCTTAACAAGGTAGTAATCACCTGAAGTAATTAGAGCAGAAGCAAACAGTTTTTCAAGAGAGACAACAAAAATTATTTAAGTAGTAACACAGATGAAGTGTTTCCATTTACGTCACTCACAATGTTTTTATTTCAACTTGAGATTTCTTCATTTTCTGAAAATAATATCTTGGCCATTAAAACAATTTTGTTTAATCAATCCCAACTTTAAAGAAAATGTTATAAGCATTTTAAGTATCAGTTGTAGAAAATTATGTAATGCATTAAGCGAACATCGTTGCATTGAAAAACTACAAACTTGGATGTTTGCCAGAAGGTGCTGTTTTGTTTTTTATTATTATTATTCTGTTTAATCTTCATTTGTTCTATTTTGACATTAATATTTGAAGAGGTTGTGTATAATTCAAATTTAGAAATATACGACTCAAAAGTACTACTATCCAGTAGTAAGGATAAATATGAAGTAATGAAATTTATAAAATCGAAAAAGGCACAAATATCGATTAGGTGTAAATCTGACAGTATTGTCGGCTCTCCAAATCTTGGCAAGTTAGTATAAACATTGTTACTTCAAAAATGGGACATTTATAAAAAAAATTTCAACAAGCTGCCAGTGTAATGGTTAGCACATTGGAGTGTCTATCCAAAAATCCTGGGTCAAATCTCAGCCAAGGAAAATTTTTCGATATTTGTGCCTTTCCCAATTTTATAAATTTCATTAATTCATATTGTTCTATTATTATCACACCTGTATTTTTCCTTTTATTTTTGTTATGAAAATAAACATTTCATTTCGATAGTATAATAAACAATGTCCGTTAGGTAGCATTTTAAATGTCACAAATTGAAAACCATTGGTTTTCCCAAGTAATATAACCAACAAACATTTATCTTTCTTATGTTTATGCTAAGAACAACTACTGACACTAATAAACCTTTTGTTCAAACAGATCTTGCTTCTTCTTTTTATTATTATGCAATATATGCACTACTCTCTCAGATAACACATCTCTGTTTATGTGATAATAATGTTACATTTACAGTTAAGGGATAAATAATAATAAATGTCAGAAGTAATCTTCATTATTGTTTAAAATAAATTATTCGTTTCAACAAATTTTGTAAAGCATTATTTGCATTACATTACAAAAATTAGTTAGATTTCTAGGTATGCAGGCCACTAAATCAATAATCTAGCTAGGGTAGGAGGAAAAGACAGCATGTATTATTTTTTATGATATAAAGTGACGAATTTTAGTGGATTTTAATTTTCAGGACATAGGTAATATTATTTTATATATTAATAAGAAAATACAAATTAGAAAAATTCATTACTTGACTGGGATCAAACATAGGACCTCTGACTTGCCAGGCCAATACTCTACCACTGAGCTAATCTAGGAATTGGAAGACCGGTTGATTAATCAATTTTTCTAATTGTAAAATTTTTTTTGCGTTTATAGACATTATGCTACCAATCAGACGGGCTCAACAGAGGAATTTGAAATTAAAAATTTCATACAAGTAGAAAATGCGGATAACAACCTTATTGCATGTCCTTGCATATCGTCGTTGCCGTGATGAAACCTCCTATGTTTTCAAATCTTAATTTTATAGGAGAGCTTGAAAATGTTTTTGATAGTAGTTATAAATTTGTATTCAAGAACTTATTCCTTACAACTACAGCAAATTTATCTGATTCATTGATTATTGTTGTCTATCTAGTCTATATTTATGAAAATGCAGTATGTAATAGCCATTAACTTTCTGAAGAAAATAAAACAAGACAAAAAATAAAAATGTGTCATATGCGAAATTTCATAAAGTCGCCGAATAAACATTTAGAAGGTTCCATTATTAACAGCTTTTAAATAAAGTAAATTATAGTAGCAGTATTCTAACAGTGAAAAAGAATAACTAGTTTTCGTTCCATTGGTTGGTTTCCAATATTTTTGCATAATTTTGAAAAGAAAAGATGATCAACACGGAATCAGTATAGTAAATAATTTTTATTCGATCTTCGAACTATACTAATAATTTATTGTTGGATACTATTAATATTTTGAAATTTTAGAGACAAAATAAAACAGAACACTGTTAAATAAACATTTTCATTTATAATAAACAATGAAACCTTTTCGATACACAAATTTTATGTAGGTTTCCTCAAGGAAACAAAACAATCTTTACACATACGTGATTTATTTTTTCCGTTTTACACTTAAACGAGTCATTTTATTATCATAGACTTATAAAGCATTAAATTTTAAATAAGATAGTACCAAAATGTCAAAATCGCGATTTATGTCATATAGGAGGTTTCACCATGGCACGACGATATTCCATATTCAAAGACCACCAAAAATTAGGAATCATGTTAGAATGATAAAATTAATATATCAAAAGTATGCACAGTTCTATAAAACTGTAACAAAATATAAGACTTAAAAATTAAACAAAAGAAGTATATTAAAAATAATCTAACCAATGCATCTTTTGAGATTATTTAACCAAAAGAATTTCACATTAACCACATGCATCAATAATAATACGAAAGACAATTGATGACACATACTAAGTGAAATAAATATTTCATAAGGACAAGCATGGTATACACAGTAAATATAGCATGGTGATAAATAAATATATAATTTTTAAAAATAAACTTGGAAATATAATCACTATAGATTTATATACAGTTCGGAACCAAAATTA
>JAHWXV010944995.1:0-13740 GCA_024586415.1 Phrixothrix hirtus | reverse complement strand
TACTGCAATGAGTCATTTGCAGATTACATCATCTATTTTATTACAAAGAAAACATTCTCGATCATTCTAGAAATTTCCATTTCTAATTTTTGTTACATTACTTTCCCATACATATGCACCAAAGCTTTATAATTGAATTTTAATGTATAAGAACATAAATAATTTATCAGTTTAAACAAATAATTAAAATATAAATTTAAATATATTTTGCTAATGTTAATTACAACAGTCACCCACCGAAATTACTAAACACGTAAAATTTGCTTAATTCACTTCAACGCATTTTTCAGAAAAACCGAAGTGGTTTGGTTGCGCGTTGCCACAACACCTCATTGCAACCTTTTATGTCCACTGTTTCTGTTAAAACAAACAGGATAATTTAATTATTGGATATCCTCGTGCATAACTTTTTGTATTTAACATTTTGCCAGTAACCTTAATTGATTTCAGATATTGAAAAAGGTTAGCATCATATGTAAAAGGATTTGGAATTTTCAATTTCCCAAACTCTTGTAAAATCAAGGTCCAAAATTCCAGGTTTGAAACTAATTGCAGTTATTTACTGGTATGATTTTTTGACGTTTTACAACATTCTGAAATTTAAAAATAAAAAATTAAAAACTGGGAATAAACAAAATTAAATACGTGTTTTAGTATAGGAGTTAGACGAGGTCCACTTTGAAGTGGTTAATATATAAATATATAAATTAACAGAATATTTTGTTTCTTTCCATGTTTTATTTGTTTAGGTGTACTGGATTGGTAATTAAAACTTTTACCAAGATGAAGACTTCCTTACCGAAATTGTTTTTTGCGATTAATACTATTAATACTATTTTTGGCACGGCCAACTTTTTTCATTGCATAGATATGTCATCATTACCATCTTTTTTAAAGTAACCTGCCTAGTTTACAGGAGTATACATAATGAATTACATACGGCTACACGAGGTAGTATCCGAAGAATCCCGAAATTCATGAATAAATAATATTGCAGTATAACTGGATATTATCTACCACCATTAAATTCGAAGTATGTTGTCTCTTTAGAATGAATACGCCGATCTTACCGTTTCTACTACTTTTGGCACGCGTCTTGGAAGTTCGTTTAGTGAGTGTTTAGTGCCGTGTGCAATTCATCTATTGTATGAACTCTTCATTCCTTGAACTTTATTTTCAATTGAAAGAAAAGAAAAATGTTGTAGGAGTAAAGTCAGACATTATAATACAAAGGAAGCACTGTCCTGGTGGATGACTTAATTGTTCATGCGCTACTTTTTTAGACGTTTTCTCTTCATATCCTCCTTCCATCAGCCGCCTTACGTCCTCGCAATAGAAGTGAAAGAGCCCAGTTCCTTGCTAGCAGTTCCATAAATATTAAAAAAACATATCATAATGTATGTTTGTGTTTGGTGAAGATGGATTCTTCCATTAAAATGATTGTTGTTTAGTTTCATGGTCATACCTGTAACCTTTGTCACCAGCAACGGCCTTACAAAGTCTTGATCATTTTGAAGATGTTGCTGAAGTTCCTTGCAGACTTCCTCTTTGCCTGTACTTCAGTAATTGTGGCACAAATTTGTAGCAATATTCAGTTCTTCGGACAAAATCAACTGACATGTATAATATGATATTCATATAAAGTTACAGACGTCTTGGATACTCTGCTCCAAACTTGAACATTCTCAAGTGTAATTCCTGTTCAAGACCGTCCTGAACAATCATCTTCAATTATTATTCGGTCAATTTTGAAACGGTTAGGCACTTTAAGTTTGTGTTTAACCTAAAACATATCCATGTTGCTCAAACTCTCTGGAATTTCTGTAATATTTTTCCCTAGTTAAAACAAAACTTTATTATGAAACTTGATGTTTCATAATGTCCATCACAAAATCACAATGTAAAGGAAAGAACGAAGAAATGCTCCCCAATACTTCACTGCGTGGCTTTACTGGTTGACAAAAGATGTACGAAGCAACACCCAGTTACGTTTCATTGTATTTGTATTCATTCGCGTGCATGTTGCAAATTTCGGGAACTTTAAGGTAGTTCCTCTGATAAAATCTTTACATCAAATCAAATTTCAAAAAGCCTGAAGTTATCCACTTCTGCCCTACACTGATATACAAAGGGTGTAAAAAAATAAATAGCAATATGTAATGTATTTATATACTTAATTATAAAACACAAACTTGTATTTAACAAACAGACACGTGCAAATCCACTATTCTGTAAAAATGAGATATAGATGATTTCATCAACTATATCAGTTGAGAAGGTCAATAGAGAAGATGTGTAAAAATAACCAAAAATGACTACATAAACTATTTAACATAAGAATTAATAACATCCGTACAAATACGTTTGAATTTGAATAAATTAAATCTAAACAGTTTCATATTAGCTAACTGGAGTCGCGTATTTCAATTGTTTTTGACCTGCGGGTTATCATAAAAATACTATGTTCACTTTCAAATTTATTCCTAAATGTAATTTAATCAAATTAATATTCACTAGCATTCCATTTCATAAAATTAATAAAAGGGATTATGAAAATGTTCCATTTATATCTTGCACTTACTCTTAGAAAAGAAATTCTTGCAAATAGATTATCAAACGGAAATTATGGGCTTGGCATAATTTACAATTTTTTATTGTTAAATGCTTTCGTTCACCAAATTGTGTTACTGTTCCTTTTAATGGTGGAATATAGTTGATCATAAGTGAAGCTTCTTCGAAACAAGGAATGATATGCAAGTTATACTTTGCTTTTGAAGGTTTGGAAATATAAAAATTCCAATTTACATGTGAATTTTTCTTAGGGAAAAGTGACAGTTCGCTTCTTACTACTCTGGGCCACAAACTATTATCAAGTGTAGAATTTTCATCATATAAAACTTTTCTGTGTAACAAGTCGAATGAACACGAAATGCATGTTTCCGCCTAATTTGATGCTAATCTAACACTGTGACAATTATGGTAAATAATATCAACGATTGGCGATTAGAATGTAATTAAGTATTGTGTAGGTGAATGAAATTCAAAATAAATAAAAATAAAATTTGTATCAAGATGACCATTTGATCGATATTTTGGCAGAATTAATTTCCATTATGGAAAAGTCGAACACAGTAGGTTATACGAAGTTTAAGTTTTAGCATTTCTTTTTGTTTTAGATACATGAAGTACCTTTATCCCTACGAATGCGACAAACGCAGACTTTCGACGCCTGCCGAGCTTCAGGCAGCAATTGATGGTAATCGCCGAGAAGGCCGTCGAAGTAGTTATGGCCAATATGATAGTATTCAAAGATCTCCAATACCTTCTTCACAAATGTCTCCTTTATCATTAGTTTCACAACATCAACAATTAACTGCACGTATGAATTCTGTGATGAGTGGTGGTATAAGTTTACACAATGGTGCGCATCATCCTAGCCATCCTCAACCTATGGGACAACCGTTAAATGGTGGTCCAATTCCTGGATTAGCACCGAGCGAATTCGAAGCACGTATGTTAGAATACGTAAAATTATTAAACAAAGAAATTAGAAGTTCAGCAGCTACCCCTCCACGACAAGGAGAATCGTCTCCACCAAGTGCAACGTCTCCTTTAAATCCTTTAGAAATGTCACGCATGACTTTATGGAATTTGTATAACAATAATCAATTACAAAATGAACCTCAGAAGGAAGCTTTAAATCTTTCCGATCCCGCACCTCATCCACTGCCGCCTCAGCTACCTCCCGTTGTTAAACGAGAACCCGAACGAGAATGTTCACCGCCTCCAAAAAAATTTGTAAAAGATGAAGACGAATCTAGACACGTTACACCTTCTACGCATATAAAGATAAACAGCAGAGGTAAGCATGCATTTTTTTGTTGAAATGTATAAAATTTTATTTAAAACTCTGGGCGTTAATCCAAAAATATAAATCTAGGAAAAATTAAGATCTAATATTTGATGGCCTTAATGTGTTTCTTTAGAAACGCCAGGTTTAATTAAGTGTGACAGGTTCCGCATTTATACAAATAATTATAGAACAAATAACAAAAAATTGAAAAAAGAAAAATGACATTAGCCAAAATTATCAATTCAGTATAATCAATTTCTCTTTCGCAATTTAATAAACAGTTGGTGTCACTTTGGCATGTGTTGCGCTTCCTTAACAAAACCATCTACCAACTGAACGATCCTCTTAATGATCCAAATGATTAATGGTTTTTATCTTTACAGGGGATTCTCGTAACGGAGACAATTCTTTGGTTGTAAGTATGGAACTTAACGGCATCACCTATCAAGGCGTTTTGTTCGCTCAATCGCCACCTAGCGGCAGAACTGCATTAACTTCGTAAATTTGCGCTCACGCCTTCCTTCGCCATTTTGGCGGTACGCCACTGATTTATTCATTAGTTTTAAATGCGATGAATCGTGATTATTTATTAAGAAGTGTTGACTTTATGAATTTATAATTAGAAAATGCATGTGTTTATATAGACTGTTCTTCACCAACTTCTAAATATTTCTAGAAGATATTGTGCTTGTGTATGTACAAATAATAATAGTAAGTGTGTTATTTAACATCCATAAATGTAATTAAGGTCAGTATTTTATTAACTTGAGGTGCAATTATAGCACCTTCATTGTTTAAATTTTAATAAGGCCGCCCATTTTTTGAACTTTTTCTAGACACGATCGATTTAAAAACTATTGGGTAATTATTTTACATGCTTAGACGAGTTTTGTTGTTTCTTAACTGGTAAAATTAGATCAGCAACAATCAGAAATATATCTATTATGAATGTTTGAATATTAAAATAGTTTTGTACTTACTCCAGATACATAGACAATTTATAATTAGTATTTCAAAATTATTTTAGGGCTAATTTTTTTAAATAGCTAACAGTAATATTTGTTATGTAATAATTGACTTTAGATATAAATATTTCCAAAGTTCTATTCTCTTAATGTTCAGTAGATATACCCTGGGTGAAAGTTTTGGAGAACAAATTTCATTGGTGTAGAGACAATTGGGCAATTAGAAATAAATGTTAGCAGAATATTGTTATTCTTTAAATCATTGTTCAAGTTGTTCAAGTACAAAATTTGTTTTTGTATATGTTTTATATAGGCACATCAAAAAATGTTCGTCCTATTTTGCATTTTGTATTTCTCTTGAATGTATTGTCCAAATGTTCATTTTCTCTCATTAGAAGTAATGTCTAAGATGACCGTTATTTTCTATTTTATTTTAAATAAAAATAATAAATAGGTATCGTAATTTCTTTTAATATTGAAGAAGATATTGTTAAAAGCAGATTCTGTTTACTTGTCAATTAATATACATAAGTATACCAACCACATTTATGAGGTAATGATTATTATTGCTGCTTTTTTAAGTTAACTTTGGAACGTTAAGCAGAACTTAACTACTAAAGCAATTCATATTATAGTAAAATATTGACAATGACCCTATTTTATGAAAATATTATTTAGTAATCTTAATAGCACTAAATAATACATGTGTAAATAGGTACATTTAAAATATTTTACTATCTCTGTACAATCATACAATTTGAACAATTTATGTTGCTTGTTAAAAATACATTTTGCAACAAAATTATTTTACTTCCAGATGAAATAATTTCCATTACATGATATTAAATTATTTATCCTCTATTGTCCATTTAAAGCCCAGCTTTTCCTATACGATTACCCTATCTAAAACTAATAAAATTTATGTATTTCTGACCTCCAGCATGAAATAAAGACATGATACAATATAATATTATTAGTAATGCTTTCATGGTGTAATTCTGCTTATTATAACACGAGTGCCATGTATAACTGAAATGTAAAAAATGAAGCTCACCATGACTGTCACATAAACATAATGCAAAAAGATGATTTTTCTACATACATATATTTAATTTTTATCTAATTATCTTTAGGGTTATTTTAATTTAAGGAATAGGTATATCAAAAAGGCAATACAAATTTTAAATTTCTGTTTTAGCTAACTTGAAATAATAAATGTAAGATATCAGTGATATCTAGAATTATTAACCATGTAGTTACTCCAACTTTAAACATATAACACAACACTTAGTTTAAAATTTCTGGTTTGCCCCCAGATACAATATATTGTCGCTACACCACTGATGTTACTACTACTAAAATGTAAATTTTATTGATGTTAAACAACAAGTGCATTACAAGCTCAATTATGCACAAGCAAAAAATTATAAGCACAAGCGTAACTGAATGTGCATAATTGGTCTTACTCTTGAGTTTCACACTATATTTCTTCTACAATGAACAAAAACAAATTATAAAATTTTAGTATGCCATCGGTTCAATGTTAAAATTGCCGCTAGATAGGTAAATAACTGAATTTAACGTTAGTAAAGTTAACTACAAATTTTCTAAAATACTGAGTAACTAAATGGAAACCAGTAAGATTACAAACATTTTTTAGTGTATATAGGTTTTCGCTTTAAAACATTCTTATAAACTAATATAATTCCCACATAACTAGATTCCACTGCAATTAATGTTGAACAAATTTAAATTTTTTTAAAAATGTTTACCATTTATTGCTGCTATTAATTTAAAGTTCTCCTCTTAGTTATTAATTGAAAACAATTTTTCTTTACTTTTGGTTCTGGTATTATATAATTGAAATTGTATTTCAGAATCCGAACCAATAATAAATTAAAGTAAATTAGGTATTATCATAAGTAATATCACAAGAGGTGATAATTCTTTGAGTTATGCTGTTTCCACAAAAACTTCCAACAATTTTACAAGACAAAACATTGATAGTCAAAGATGAGTGAAATTTTCTGTAAGGTTCTGTATAGTGAAATTAAAGAAATTTGTGCAGAAACAGCAATCAACTCTAAATTAATTACAAACTCAGGTAATATTTTGAAGACTATTTTGTGACAATTAAAAAGTTTGGTTAATTTATTTTTCCAATGACTACTATAAAAAACTAGGAAAACTGCAAAATATTGTACTTTTTTTGTAAACGTAAAATGGTTGATGTGCATTGCATTGGTGTAATGCAGAAAATCAGAAACATAAACAACTTTTAAATTGAATTATTTGATTTTTAACTATTTTGCAAAGAATTAGTACTAGAAATTAAATTTTGTAACAGTTTAATAGTTTTTGTTTTTAATAATAAGGCAATTTTTATTTTATATACTTCATTTTACAAGACTATATCAGTAATAATTATTACTAACAGTACAATTGTTTTAAATACAACTTGCACTATTAAGATGAGCAGTGCTAGTTTGGTTATGAACTGTTGACATTATATTTTTGTGATGTCCTTCATCTAATTGCAAATAAAGTTTAATTGAATTTGCTTTTGTATGGCCTGTGATTTTTATTAGTTGTACTCCTATTCTAGATTTTGCTAATTGACGTAGAGTCATAGCCCAATGTCATTGACTGATTATTTTGTTTGCTTTCATATCTAACCCAATCTTCGTTGCCAATTCTGCTGTCCATTTAGAAATTAGATTTATTTCAATAGGAGAATTTTTGTACTGGTAACTATTTTTCCAGTTAGGATTTACATTGCAAAAGTTTTCTATTGGAATTACTAGCTTCTCTGGCAGATTTAAACAGTGCACCACTGAAGAGGGATATATGGTTATATTAAATTCTTTGTAAAATTTAATCTGTGGTAGTTTTGCTGTTGTATTCCAAATGGTTTTCACTATTACTTCTTCGTGTCTTTGTGTCTTCACTGTTATTTTTATGCAAATTGAATCTCCAATGGTATTTATTGAGTAATTTCTTTTTGTTCAAAAATCTAAAAATTGCCGCCATACATAATTTTTACTTTTCTTAATGTTAAGCAGACTAGTTTTTGTAATATTTCCATGAATTTCCTCTACAAAACTTGCACCAAAATAGATTTGCTGCCCATTTCTATCTACAATGGGTTTTTACAATAACATTTATACACTTTGCAGTTCTAATCATTACTAAGGTTATAGCCACGAGTTATTTTTTTTGTTTTGTTTTGTGGCTGAGACATTAGGATGCAGAAGTTCTCTTGACCCTATTGGCTTCCACTACTATGGTCATTTCACCATGCTTGCTAGAATTTTGCTAAATCTGGAGGAATTCCACCACTAGTAGAGATTTTTAACATGTCAAATATGAGATTGACACAAGGCCTATGATTTTTCTTCCTTATCCAAGGAGGCATGTTTTTTAAATTTTCCTCAGTTGAAAAATTTACTAACCTTGATTGGGTTGAACCCGTGTCCCTTAGGCGTACAGGTAAACATGCTAACTACCTGCTGGCCCAATCGAAGCTAGTAGGAATGAGTTATAAAATTAATAATGTTTCAGCCAATTATTGAGCTCCATAGTAAAAACACTACACTTATTAAATTTTCATTATAATTCAGTGACGATTAGCTTAAAAATGTGAAATTTCAATATCTATTGGTTAATATTGGGTATTTCAGAAAATATGACATTTCATTTTTGAGAGTGAAAGGAGATCATACAGATACCACAAAATGCATAAAATTAAAAGCAATACAAATACCAAAACCTACTTTTTGGGAATAATGCCGAGTCCATCATGAATGCTTTCAAATATGAGAAGAAACTATAACTTTTAAAACAGATGCATAAAACAAGACTGTAAGATGATATATCTTTTTCAAATGCCTAACTGATAGTTTAATAAATAGAATTATAAAGATTTACATCAGTTACTAAATATGTTTCATAGTGTTGACTAGCCAGTGTTTTAATATTAAAAACTAAAACACAGATTATAATTGTGTACAACAAAAACAGAATGTTCCAAAAAATATTATCTAAAGGACTTAACGTAATTGTGTGATCTTATTGTGCACATTTACACTCTATTTAACTGAATAGTGCTTATATGTTAATAAAATTGTACATATCTGTAATATTGAAGTACCTAGGTATATTCAGTTTAAATCTAAATATGGATTTAAACTCTGTAAAATAATGTACACCAGCTGAATTAACATTGTTAATTATTTGTAGTTTTGAAGGCAATTTTACAAAAGTGATACTAAATAAATTTGTAATAATGTAGTTGAAATCTTTAAGTCAATTTAACTGACCATTTAAATTAATTAATTACCTGAAGAGAATGTTACAGAAAATTGGTTTGAAAGTTTCATAACGTCAGTACGTCTGATCAATAAGATTGTTTTAAGGATATCAATTCTTACAATATTCCTGTATAGCTTTTAAAAAATGCTTTCAACACAGAAAAAATCAAACAGGAAAATCTATAATGTATCACATTAATCAATTTCAGAAATGAATCTTGATTTTTAATTGCATTATTAAAAAAATTCAAGGAATTATTTATGAAATTTGTTCAGATAACACTGATTTTATAATTAAAAAGCGATTTACATTTCTTCTAAATTTGAAATTACCCTATTTAAACACACTTTCTTAGTATAATGCATAACTAAAAACTATTTTTGTCATTTATCAATAAATACTTTGTTCAAGATTGTTATTACTAAATTTCCTCAATTGTGTGAAATGGCAGTACCCTTATTCTGCAACTTATTACAGTAAACAAATCGAATTATGTCTGTACAGCAGTAAAGCATAGCACACATTCTACAACTTGATATGTTAAGTGGATCAGTTATGATTTATGAATGAATTCAGTCTTAATACAACTAGTTGTACCTCATTAGAAAAAAAGGCATTTTTGGAATTCGCAATGCTTTTAATTTTATGCATTTTGTGGTGTCTGTATGATTTTCTTTCACCTCGTGAAAGGAAATTAATATTATCTGAAACACTCTGTATAGTGCAGAGTGAAATAATATTAATTTAAAGTAGCTATTACATTATGCTGTCACATGCATAACAAAGTGTTTATGAGAAGAAATAATGTTTTAATTAACTTACTTCTCTTATTACAATATAATACTAATTATATGAAAAACCCTACCATATTTATTAAAACTTAATAATCATTGCTACATTGAATCCATAATAATAATAATTCTAAGCTCCTATAAACTGCTTATTTGCATAAAAGATACATACTTATATACTATATAATTTAACTGAGACTGTCTTGCAAAATACCATGCATCACATACACTACAAGTTTTGATATGTGCAAATTAAACAGGTCACCAAGAAAATAATAAAATTATTCTAAGAAACAATTGCAACGAAAATAACTAGATACAGTAGTTGGTTTAAAATATTATGGTTTATTCTCTACAGTAATAAATAAATACCATCATTTCCGATTCTAACTGCCATGCTAACATATGATCTAATAAAACCAGTTAAGAATTGAAATTAAATATTTTATGTAATTGCGTAATGTCTTAAAGTTAATGTCGTAATTAGAAGTAATACTTTGTATAAGTTCTCTTCCTACTTGTGATTTTTTCAAGGACAATATTATTTTTGATTAATGGTAAAGAGTAATCCCAAAAAGTTTTTAAATAACCGATCACCAAGTTTGCACTATTAAATCTGTAGGTTAATACCGGCCAGTAACTTGGTCTAGAGTTCTGGGTAACTTCCACTTTTTTTTACTTAATATGTAAATATATACATAAATACTTAGTATCAGTATTTTAGAATAATGCGTGTTATAATTTTTAAATTTTTGTATATCTGCCAAAAGACTGTTATTTTATCAATATTATTATTATTATTATTATTAATGTACGAGTATTGAATTTGTGAGCTAGTGTTTTAAATGACTTATTATTTATTAAGCATTTAGTGTATTTATAAAATAGTTACATTATAGCAATATTAGAAATATAAATTTTAAAGAAAAAATATGTGTAAAATTTAGAAAATAATGTTCCACCGCTAGAATTAGAGTTTAGCATATTTACAAAAGCCATCCCATAAAAATGCATCTGTTTAAATTTTTTTATCTGTAAATCTCAGGGATATAGTTATAAAATCTGAGAAACTGTTAATTCCTATGTTGTCATATGTGTTCATGCTTTGGTCATGTTTTTCTATCAAGTATTTTTATGTATGCAGTTTTAATGTGTCATTTCAACACAAAAGTGTATATATCATGAAATCATTAAATATTCTCAATTGAAAATTTGTTTTTTTAATTATTTTTTATTTAGATATACAATATTTGCAACAAACAATGAAACAATTGGGGTATAGAAGTACACCTTCTATAAGTACTGAAAATTAAATGTACGAATATGAAGGCAGTACTCAAAATTGGTATTTCACTGTGACTTTAATAAAAGTATGTGTGCACTATCTAAGCTAAATCAAAATAAAATGAAATGTAAGTTAAATATTAAAAAAAAAGTAAAATGTTTCCTTGTAGAAACTGTTTTCTATGAATAGTGCCCAGAGAAACTTAAGATAATCTTGCATTTAAGGTTCTCGAATTATGCGGATGTCTGCATTGAAAGTCATATGCATAAAAATGTAACATGCAATGTTGTCAATATTTGTTCTAGTAAAAGCATAGTGTTTACACCTTTAGTATCTGAATAAAAGTTAATTATGGATAAATTTTATTATTTTTATTATGTACAGTGCATCGTTTTTTTAGTTTATTTTAATAGTTTAAAGATTAAGTTAGTTTAGAAGAGCTCTAGTATTAGGACATAAATATTAAAAGTAAAAATGAAAAGAATTCCGAGGGTGTTGACTCCTAGTACAATTGTCCATAAATATCATTAATGTGATGCTTGTAACTTTTGCTTGAAATTATGTGACTAATTGACATACAATTTTTGTTACGTATTTATTAAATTTTCTTAAAACTTAGGGTAAAACTGGGATAGATGATGCACCTTTTTAAAAATTTTGGTATAAGTTTTGATATTTTGGATCAACAACAAGAAAAGATCGATTCAATGACTAATATATTTATTTAAAAAACACACACAATTAAAAATATTTGAAGCAATTTACGAAAATAATTCAAAAATCAAAGACCTTACTTTTGGCTATTTCACCCACACCCATGGGTCAGACGATGCATTCAGTGTGGGAGAGATTGCTAATGGAAGTTTACACCTACTTGATACTACAAACAAAAAAACTGTATTCTAAACATATTTTTTCCACACATCATAAAATAGTTCTTGAATGCCGAAAAAGTATCATGAAGCCATCTGTTGCACAATATGCATTGAATCCAGTCGGCCATAGGTTTCGTTTGATCATATCATTCCAAACAGCCCACACACTCATTTTCATCAAATAGTTCTTCATCATTACTATCATTAATTGAAAAGTGGTCATCAATTTCTGATGAAGAGGAGTTTTGTTATCAAGGAGACGACTCTTTTGCGGAACTCGTTTCTTTAGTTTATTTGTGGTTGATGCTAATTTCTTTATACGTTTGATTTTCTTCTCTGCAATATAACTAGCTTCGGTTAAATTTTGAGCAAACTGTTTTTTTCGTTTAGTTTTATTGCTTGGTGCGGCCACTGGAACGGGTGTAAAAGCTTTGTAGTGTTTCTTTGGGCATTTCAGTTGATGGTCCAGGTATTGGAGAAGTACTCTGGCTTGCTTCATTAATTTTATGTGTATTGGGGGATATATTTTCCTGATCATGTTGAATAGAATCATTGGTTATATTGGATTCAACAAATGACAGAAATGCATGTTCTGGAATTACAGAGGGTTTTAAAGGATAAATGCCTGTTTCTCGGTATCCAGAAACTCCAATTTTGCTAGTAACAGCACGTGTCCAAGCATTAGCAAGTAAATAGCCAAAATGGCGATACTCAATTATTTTTTGTGGATTTGTTCTGACCAATTCATTGCAAGCATTTTTGAAGTACACTTTAAATGGTTTAAGAAATGATCGGTTGAGCGGTTGTAAAATATGCATTGTATGGCTTGGCAAACACAGTAATATGATATTGTGCTCAGCTGCTACTTCCAGCATTTCGTACAAGCTCATATGCGATCCATGCCCATCCAAAATTATAAGGCATTTTCCAGCAGGCTTTCTTGGTCTGAAATGGTTTAAAAGTCAATCCATGAATAGCTCTTCACTGATATAAGCGGATTCCCTTCGCATTTTTATAATTGGTCCAGGAGGCATACTTTCTTCCCAGACCTGTTGCTTATTCGCCCCTTTAAAAATACAGTAAGTAGAAAATTTCCTTCTGCATTGCAGCAAGCTACTAGTGTTATAGTTTCGCCTCTTTTTTGTGATTTTATCACGTGCACATCTTTGCTTCCCTTGGCAGCGATAACTTGTCCTGGTTCATTGTTCAACTGTAGACCGTTTTCATCCATGTTAAAGATATTCGATGGTTTAGTCAGTAGGTCATGCTTCGTTAGAATATTTGTTAGCAGTTCAAAGTATTTTCTAATTTCTATTTTATTCAAACCTTCAGCTCTAGCTAAAGACACACCTTTAGCTTTGTGAACAGATAAGCTTGGATTTCGTTTTAGGAATAGTTTTAACCAGTCATTGCCAGCAATTTTTTTCCTCATTGTTAAACCGTCCTTTCAGTCCCATTCCTTGTGCTAAATTGTATGCTAAAGTCCGAAATGTTCTTCTAGCAGGTGCAAAACCAGTAGATTGCAGTTTTTTAATAAGCTGGTATAGTTTTTCTTCAGCGGTTTGTCCTAAAAAGGAATGTCCGCCCATAGATCCTTTCTCAAAATTTTTCGTTTTCAGTCTGGAACGCAAAGTGCATTCAGGTATGTTATTTTCCCTAG
>JAHWXV010944985.1:0-10741 GCA_024586415.1 Phrixothrix hirtus | reverse complement strand
TCAGGAAAACTAGAAAGGATCGATGTGAAGGGACGAATATCGATCTCTGCTAGCCATGTCCCGGAAGTCACCATCCAAGTGGCATCATTAAAACATAAACTCGATAGTCTTTACATTAATGGAATAATTGCAAAATGCTGCTGGACACGGTAGCAACGAAGACAATAGTGAAACCAAACATTGTTGGGAATGGATGATTACTGCCTATTGCAACTGTAACCCGAGCGAAAGCCAGATTGTGTTTTCGGAATAATGTTATATTATTTTAGATGCTACGAATTTGTTTATCAAGAATCTTTTCAAAAACTTTCCATAAGGCACATAGAACACTTATTAGATGCAGATCATTAAATGTAGAGGGGGAATCGATTTTGGACAAAGGCATGACAAAAGCAGATTTCCATATATCTGGAAAATACACACAGATATACAGACATTTATTACATGCGCAAAATAAGGGATCAGATACGGACAGCGTATTTGTAGCAGTTTTGTACTAATATCATAGAATAAATTATTTTTTGACAAACTGGAAGGACTTTTTAAATGTTTGTTTTTTATTAGTCAAATATAAATGCAATAGATCCTTATTTATATGTTGTATGTTGTTAAAAGAATTAAGAACGTGATTATTCAGTTTATCATGGGATTAAAGATAACGTGGCAATTCATTAGACTTTTTCTTGTGCACAGTATTCATTTTGCGAAGATCTTTCCAGATTAATTCGGGATTATTACGATTTTTCAGAATTTGGTTAAAAATAATTTATTTATGATGCTTGCAAAGTAAGCGTCACAAGAAACATTATACATTATGGCGGTTTTTAAATAATTAATAAAATCTTCAAACGTCTGGATAGAAATTTATGCAATTCAACAATAAATAGTTAATTGATGAATTATAAAATTTGAATACAAATTGAGTCTGTTGTTTTAAAATGCGAGGTCAAAAATTTTTACTCCGATAGTAATTTTAAAATAAAATCAGTATTTCGTAGTGTAATAATAAACATTAAATACGTCATATGGATTCACAAAAATAGTGGAAGGTTGCATAATATTATGAAATGTATAATTATTACAAAAGAGGTTCGGTTTTGCAACTTTACAGCCTAGCATTTCCGAAATAATTCTTCCACATAATAAATAAATCTGTTGTATAATTTTACAGCATAATAACATATAGAGAATATAATTAAGAGTTATTAAATTATTTTAATATCTAGTATTGTAAGTGTGAAACTTAAAAAATCTTAAAAATGGGTTAAATCTCTATTATTTATGTTAATTCCTTACATATATAAATGTAATATCAGAAATAATTATTTATAATCATTTTATTATAGCTTTCTTTAATTTTCCACTTATATCAATAAGTAAATGCAAGCACAGTTTTAATAATAGTATCAATAATTTAATTTCTTACCAAAAATATCTGGTCTGACATCACACGACTTTCTCTTACCCATTTTAAATCTAATTTGAAGTTATTAACAGCAGGTACTTTACTTTACATCTACACTAGAAAACTCTAAAATTAATTTAAGAACTTAATAATTTATCCAATTATAATTTCTTATATACATTTACTAAGACCTTTGTAATTAAATTTTGAACTAATTTAGAGCAAAAATAATTTATAAATTTAAATGAGTAATTAGATATGTAAATAATGCACATAAATCATTAAAATATTAATTTATTTACACTTTGGGAACGATAATGGCAACCGTTACCTATTCCATAACGCTGCTTAACTTCAGAGATTTTCCTCGTTTACTCGCTTAAATGAATTTTCTCAGAGAAACTGATTAGTTTGCGTAAGAAACGTAGCAGGTTTAAAAACATCTCTAGCACTATTTTCTAGAAAATCGCAAAAATCTAAAAATCGCAAGTCATTCGATTTTAACAAAATTCTTATTAGGACGTATCAGGAAGTAAATAAACTCAAATATAAAGTTTCACTTTTCTACGCCGTTTAGTTTTAGAGCTACATTGACCACACACGTACACACCCAGATAAATCTCTAAAAACAGGTTTTTCGGATTCGGAGGGCCTGAAAATTTGTATTTTCGCTAAAAACTGGACATCAAAAATTTTGACCGAAAACAACTTTCTCTATACTATATTTTATATAGGTAAGAGAAAATAATAAAGAATAAAACATTTTAGAATGATCAAGAGTTAAAATTCGAGTATGTTACGTCGAAAGATCGAAATCACTCATAATCAGTGAACGAAAAAGAAGTTACAGTTACTTTGCGTTTTGAATGACAAAACACCGAAATGAAATAGATCTTCGCTTTGTGGACGTTCTTATGGCCATGACACGTTCGATAGAATCATCACGATGCGCTATTAAGGATCCCAAACGTCCATCAAACAATCGTACTTTTGATAATTAGTAGAATTAACAGCAATAATTTGAAACTAGAAACTATTGCTAATATCTGAAGTTATTTATTCAATTGCCTATTACTACTTGGCATCTCTTTGCATCGATAAGTACGAGAACATACGTTTCCTTAAGTTTATATTAAAGCTTGTATTAGAACGTGAAAATCCATATTTTTGCGCATATGAGAGGACTGAATCTTTGTCAAATTTAATAAATAGTTGGAAACATCCAGATGTTAGAAAACTAAGGCAATAATTGTTCCAAATATTGCTAATAAACTTGCGTACTTCCAGGTCACCGGCAGCTAGTGGATAAATATTATTCAATAAGGGTGGCATCTGATGCCTAAGAAGTCTCTTAAGTGTAGAAAATATCAAGTAGAGTCTACGTAACAGCTCTACTGACTTTGGGCCAGTTTCTCTGACAAAGATAAGCCAGAAAACTTCGATACGCAATGATAATCTATTTCAGAACTAGGAATCTGCTAGTTGCTAATTTGACGAGATAATTGTGGATTTTGATATAAAAACTAGTTACAAATTTGTAGAAAACTAATTTTAAACACAATTGGCGTATTCATAAGAAAACAAAAAACGGCAGTGAAAACTGTTTTTTTTTATTTTCAATGGTCACAGAAAAGTAAAAATTATCGGGAAAGGTTACCAATATTGCACCGAAACTATGAATAAATATGTCTATATAATTGTCATTTTAGCTACTAGATTACTAATTTTTGTTATATATTAAAGATTAGATTTATAACTTAGTATTGGCGGGAGATAGTTAACGTCAAACGTTTTATTCTAAACATATTGTACATTTACAATGCACCCTCAGATTATACTCAATTATTTGTACTAAAGCGTGAAATCACTCAATTTTAATTAAACTTAATAATAATTCTTTAAATAAACGTAATGAAGTTGTCTAAATCCCACTGATGCGATTTGAAATTTTCATTTTACCCATTCGCTCACCAAATTTTTCTTTTTACTTAGATATTTTTCTCAAAATGCCTAAGACGAAGTACAGTAAATAGAATCGACAAAATATGAAAAATCCTGTAGAAAAATTCAGAAAAGGAAATATTGGCTTTAATAAATGCCGTGCTAAATACAAAATTCGTAAGAAAACACTTATAAGGCATTTAAGTGATAAATTAAAAGCAGTTTTCATCTCAGAATTAATGCAAAATAAGCGGGCGTTTAGCAGAATTACCATTAGAAATAGAAAATGAACTATTTCATCATATTTTACATCTGGAGGGATTAATTTTTGGGCTAATTATAGATTATATACGCAGATTAGCGTATGGTGAAACGAAAAAATCCATTTAACAACATAGCCAAAAAAGCAGAGAAAAATGGTACTCTGCCTCCATGCGACGACATCCAAATTTCAAATTACATCAACCAGAGAGTGTCAATTGCAGGATGTAAAGCTTTTAATAGAATTAACGTGAACAACTTTTCTGATCTACTAGAGAAAATAGTTGATACTAATAAACTTGATGGTCTTCACATATGCAATATCGGAATTCGGTTTTCCTACCGTACAACAGAAAATACCCAACATTGTCGGCCAAAAAGGAAAACATCAATTAGGTGCGTTAGCAAGTGGAGAACTAGGAGTAAATATAACGTTCGTAGCTCGTGTAAGTTCATCTGACAATTTTTTAAAAGAAAACGACAACATGCATCCCTTGGTACTCCTGCCGGTAGTTCAGTTGAAGTTTAATATTCGGGCTATATAAATTCGGAACTTTTTGTGAAATGGATGAAGTACTTCATAAACCAAGTAATAGCAAGTGTTTCTAATAAGATTTTACTTACATTAGATGGCTACACAATATATTCAAAGAACTTAAGTGCAATCTGGGGCGGCAATGCAAAATCACGTTACTCCAACTGCCTGGTCATACTATCCACAGACGTCAGCCTCTAGACAAGCCTCTTGAATTATTCTGTGACAAGGCGGTTACAAAATGGACGCGTTCCAACCACAATTTGAAGTAGCTGATATTTTAGCTAATCCACACAAAAAAGCTGCATAAATTAAGAATTCAGAAAATAGATTCAAGCTACTGGTATTTGGCCAGTAGACCGTTCAGTTTTTAATTAATCTAATTTTGTAGCCAGTAAAAACTTGAGTACAATAGAGGACCAAGAAATCTACATGGCAAATGTAGAAACTAGAGGAAACAACAATCGCAAGTTACCTGTTGGCAATGAAATTGATGAACATGCTGAAGCCGAACAAAACAGAAAATATTAACAATAATATGGAAAACAAGCCCTTCATTCCAATAAATGAAACAAGTCCAATACCAGTTGGAAAAAAACGAAAAGAAACGATGCCTCTAAAGGCTAACGTCTAGTTCATACAAAATTGAATTAGATGTTTTAAAAAATAAACAAGACGAAAAAGAAAAACCAAAGAGCAGTAATCAAGTGAAGAAATTTTACGTAAGGAACTCCTTCACGGACTAAACTTCTATTATTTTTGCCATAACAGGCTTGAACTACGAGACGGTCTAACAGTTTCTTTCTTCGTAGCCTCTTGGGAAGGTGCATTGTTAGTGTAATTCGACGCGACCATTACGCGGAAGTGGAATCATCCGAAACGTAAGCGGAAAAAAAACGAAAATACAGGCTTTACTATTTTTTTATAGTCATCAAGGCCGACGCGACCATCATAACATTAATCTGCATTTTTAGCTTTTTATTTAGCTCGGTGCACTTAAAACTATAGAATCTTCAATGGCGAGCTATAATCATGAAAAATTTCAGCTCAGAAAATTATAAATCCATGGATAACTCAGTTCATTTCAGTTTTTTACCTCACGTCTCTCACTCAATCAGATATTTTGCCGTAAACCATCTATTTTATTACTTTGTCCGGGTTCTACTAATAAAATGATACAACGATTTTCTACCTTTGTAGCTCCTTCAGAGAGTAGATGGTTGCGTAATTTTCTTAATGATGACCTAATCCGCCGCTGCTATCGTGCGGCGATTGAATTTAGGCAAAATGTTCATTTGAGTTTGCAGTTTTTCGTAAAATTATAACCATGCGCAATAAAATAGTATGAAAATGCAAAATTTTAAATAGCAAACTTCGAAATGAAATTTTTAACTCTAAGATTTTGCCTTCTTTTAAACTTTTTGAATTTTGACCGCAACAGTTTATTTTAATAAATAAATAAAACCCAATGTCGTAATATCAAAATATGAATACTTTTCGAACAAAAATTAATAAACAGGAAATTAAAAACTATAACGGATATAATATTAGACCGAATGATTATATTTTAAAAAATATTTTAATTGCTTATAGGTTGGATTACGCAAAGATCGTGTGATATACCTTCGTCTTATTTACAGTATATGACATAATTATTACAATTACTTTCTAACATAATTTATCACATAACATTAACAATACTTAATGATTATTATCAGTTATTAAAGTGTAATAGGAGAAAACTTTTTATTAGATTATTTGGTATTACAATGTATGAAAATAAAATTAGCACAGTAATTAAAATTTTAAGGAAACGTTTTCAAAATTAAACCATCTATGTAACAGTTATATACTGGGTGTCCCAGAACGTTCACTCCAGTTAATAACTCCGTTATGACAAGAGCAAAAATTTTGATTTTTGGAGGTTATGCATTAGTCGTAAGTTAGTTTATATCTGTAAACGAAAATCTATGTTTTGACGTTTAAGTTCGGTACTGTCAATGTCAAATTTGAAAAGACAAACAGAACACCCCGTATATTGTCATGTAAATAAAAAACCTGTTTTATTTAGAATGCAATATGCAATATCTATTGAGTTATCTTCACTCCGTACATTTCTATGTCATTAGGAAAAGTAGCGCTTTCTCAATTTTTGTTCGACTTTGGCAAACGTTGTGTGGTCTGGAGTAGTATTATTCGGAAATCGTTCTCTATTCAGAATTTGAGACTCTCTCCCGTTTTTGTGGCATTCCCCATAACTTAACAACATGTCAACATGACATATAAATAAGTCGATCGAGCAATTTCTATTAATTGTCAAATTTATAAACAAACAATCCAAGACAACTATGTTTTTTGTGCAATAGACAATTTCCTTTTATAAAGTGTTTTTTTTAAATTTTCATTAAATATTTTTAAGTTTTATATCAATGAATTCTAAATAAAACAGGCTTTTTATTGACATGACAATATACCGGGTGTTCTATTTGACTTTTCAAATTTGACATTGACAGCATCGAAGTTAAACGTCAAAACATAGACTTTTATTTACAGATGTAAACTCCCTTACGACTAATGCATAATCGCCAAAAATTTGAATTTTTACTCTTGTTTTAACGTTCTGGGACACTTAGTATACAGGGTGTTTCGGACTAGCATGCTAATACTTAAAGCACTTAATCCTTGAGTAATTTTAAGAATAAGATGTTATATCAATATAGGTCCGCAATCGCATTATTTCTGTGATACAAGGTTTCAAGTTTTTAAAAAAAATTGGTTTTGTCGTAATATGTGTAAGCCCGTTTTAGATATCTTTTGAATTTTTTTAGGTATCAACCAGGCGTAATATGTGTAAGACCGTTTTAGATATCTTTTGAATTTTTTTAGGTATCAACCAGGCACATTATTTAAAATAAAAAAATTTAATCTACTTTTATCAGTGGCGTCCGCGCTAACATATCCTTGAATATTTTTAACAAATAAAACCATACGCAACTGTTTTTTTTCCGAAATAAATATTATAATTACTCTAAGTGCCTTAAGTATTAGAACGCTAATCCTAAATACCCTGTATATATCCTGGAATAAATTGGTTATTGTTCACGACTGAGCGGAGCTGGCGAGGGCATTATTTTAGTGAAGGAAAAAAATAATTTTACTCCAGAGTTGATTTTTTAATCAAGTCACAAAATGTGTGTAACCTTCAAACAATAATTATTTTATTCCAAATTAGTTGCATAAAATTCAATTAAAGCTTAAATACACAGAAATAAAATTATATATTAAAATTACCATTGTAGTATTCATATTACAAATTACATGTATTACTAGCCTGATTCGTCAATATTTTAACACTATATCGTCCAATTCGTGTCCCTTTCTATCAACTGAAATAGAGCAAAATACAATTGCATATCGTTATCATAAAGTGAAGCTTATTTTATCTGCTTGAGAAGCAAGACGTTGTAATGAAGCGAGATCAACTCTCCAAGTAAAATAGTATGGCGTGAATCCATCCCCTATTTCTAAATAACTCGAAAGTGATAATAATTTAAGCAGTGTT
Organism: Phrixothrix hirtus; assembly: GCA_024586415.1. Classification (NCBI taxonomy): domain Eukaryota; kingdom Metazoa; phylum Arthropoda; class Insecta; order Coleoptera; family Phengodidae; genus Phrixothrix; species Phrixothrix hirtus. The sequence continues at coordinate 3,037 of JAHWXV010944985.1, read as the reverse complement.
TTAACGTATGCTGTTAAGTGAAGAATAAGAATTGTACGGGAATTGTTATTCGTGGCGCATTTTGCAACCCTTAATATTGATTTTTTAGCTACTTAAATGTTATAGGTAATATTCACGTTTTAAAGCCGCTTCCCATTAATTGAATTTCCTTTAGCTGTGATTCCACCTTTGTGGGCATCTAAAGATCCGTGCGGATAGCAATCACTCGATTGGAATCCTAATCGTTGTCTGCCTCAGCATGTCATTAATAATTTCTCCGAAAGTTTAAACAAGATTTATATTTGTGCATTTTTTATTCAAACTTAATTTTCTTAATTGTGTGCATGATGTGCTAAAGAAATGGAGTAAATCTTGATGATTAGAAAGGAAATAAATAAATAAATGTCAAAGCATTTACCACATTTGGGTTTTTATACAAACAATAGTGACTTAAGTATAATCTTGTCAATAGTAGCCAGTTTATTATAATTATTTGTGAATATTGTCAACGATTTCCGTTAATTTAGGTAAACAGTACATTGGTTACGTCACTGGATTTCGAATGCATTCAAATATTCTTTTAATTATTAATTGTAAACTTAAATGTCAGTTTGATTTCATTTACCTTAAAATGAATTACAGAAATTTTGTTAAATCTGAAAATGTAAAAGCTGTACAACTTTGCTTCCGCCGTTTTTTCAACATTCGAGGATTTATTGCAAAGACTGGTTATATATTTACGATTTAAAATATTGTCCATCGCTGGCAACTATTTTCTCCCATCATTCGGGCAGCGTACGATTCCCGAGTTGAAAAAACTGCTCATCTTTTGAGGCGATTCACGTATCGATCCAATTTTTGACTTCTTCATAAGAACGAAACAAATGATAGTTAGAGGGAGCAATGTCTGGAGAATACGGCGGGCGGGCCCATTTCAACGTTTCCAAGTTAATTTTCACGGACTTTGCAACATGGAGTCGAACATTGTTATGCTGTAAAATCACTTTATCGTGTCTCTCGTTGTATTGCGGCCATCTGTCTTTCAACGCTCGGTTTAAACACATTAATTGCTTTCGGTACAGATCGCCTGTGATTATTTCAAACGGTTTTAGCAGTACATAATACACTACACCGAGCTAATCCCACCAAATACAGATCATGACTTTCGAACTGTGAATATTCGGTTTGGCCATCGGCGTGGAAGCATGGCCGTGAAGTCCTCATGATTTTCTGCGCTTGCGGTTATCGTAATGAACCTATTTTTCGTCCCCAGTCACAATGCGATGCAGAAATTCCTTCCATCTTTGCCTTTCAAGAATCTGTTCACAAGCAAACAAACGCCATTCAACATCTATCGGCTTTAAGTTGTACAGCACCCAATTTCCTCGTTTCAGAATCATTCCCATGGCTTTCAGGACAATAATCCTGTCAATTCTTCTTCCGTTTGACACGAATCTTCAAGGAGTAATGCCTCCAATTCTGCGTCTTTGAAAAATTTCTCCCTTTCTCCGCCATGCCGGTCTTCGGTGTCAAAATCACCGTTCTTGAAACACTCACGACACGTCCTTTCACTAATAGCGATCTCGCCATAAGTATTTGAGAGTATCGATGAGCCTCAGCCGCAGATTTCTTCATATTGAAACAGAAAATTAAAACCTTCCGCAAATGCCGAGAATTTGGCTCGTATACTGACATTTCAATCGAGAGTAACTTTACGATGTGGACACAAATCTACTAATATTTCGATGGAATTATGTTGACAAATGCCCAAGCTTATTGTATGACGTCTACCTCTGTTTATTTCCACCACCACATACCGCTAAAGCCATCTATTGGAAAACACATTTTATTTATTTCGTGCTTTATTGTTTAAACCATATTCCGATCTTATTTTGTTAATTAAAATAATTGTAAAGAGTCGTACGATTAATTAAATTCATCAGGAAAGTCTGGCCTATTTAAACTTAGGGCCATTAAACAAATCAGTAAAATACTGTTACAAGGGAATTCAGTACAATGTTGCATTCTTTTAATAAATAATTCCTAGCAATGAAATATTTGATGACGGCAGTAGACTAGTTATAATTTGAAAGCTACGATCGCAAGAAATTACTGGTTTGGGAAAATAACGCGTTTTTTTAGAGCGAGATGGAGAAATTAAGAGTTTAAGGTGTTAAGATAGTTAGATTCGTTCTTCAACCATGTTACTGGTGGAGAATGTTAATTGGTGAATTCCTGTCAAGATCGTGTTAGGCAATGGTAACTCCTTTTGCTTTTTTTACATTTTCACGTGTAATAACGTGTTGCCACGTTAAAGTTGGTTGAATGAGCGCAAACGGCCTTGCTAGAAGGATCACGCTTTGCGGCGAAAATAAAAGAAAAATGTCCGGCCGGCTCTAGTGCCGCGAAGGCTAGGGGGTGGGAAGTAGTTACTTATAAAAAGAAGATGGTCGAGATAACCATCGAACACAATATCGTGGTTGGTAGGTGCAAGTTCCGCTTCCAGTGTCGCTGGAGGAAATCCTGGACTCGGTGCTGACGAGCGCCGGATGGTCCCGAAACTGGTATGAGCTCGCACAGGAAACAACCTAAAATACCTAAAGAAAGGAAGGAAATTGGGCGCCACACACTTGTAATTGAAAAACACTGAAGTCAATCGCGACGCACAAGCGTAAAAGCGTCGCAGATTAAATCGGTGATAAAAGTTGGACTTAAAATTACTCGTAGGTACTCTGCTTATACACTTAAGATTACGCAGGAAAGCATTAGCAGAAATATTTATGCATGAGCTGAAAGAGAAATTAATTACGGTACAACAGTGCATAAATGAAAAGCAAAACAAAGTAAGGGTAAGATCAGTTTATTTTCGTTCCGAGAAACGATAGTGAAGGTCTAGCGACGTATAATTTATAACAAAAATCTTTTAATCGAGCAAAACAGTAAACATGCCTAGTAAGGTATATAATTAAATATAAAAATGTTGAGGACCTCAAGCTAAAATGACACATGTGCGCTGCAAAGTTTTAATATCGAGCATCGTTATCTCATACACGTTCAC
>JAHWXV010944906.1:0-10059 GCA_024586415.1 Phrixothrix hirtus | reverse complement strand
TAAAAAGTAAAGAAATCAATGTAAACTAATTAAAAATTAGATAAATTACTAATACTGTATGTAATAGAAATAAGTTAAGATAGTTGTATATATAAAATGACATACCGCCATTTTAAATATGTACACGTTATAAATTTCGAGTACCGAGTGACTGCAAAGTGCAGGATTGAATTAGAAAATAAAGTACGCGAGTAGAATAAAGATACCGCGTTTCAAAACAGTATAAAAGACGCAATGCAAGCACGTTGAAGAGACTTCGCCTTCAGCAGCGGAGAAAGCCGCATCAATATAACGGCTCCGCATTTGACTGCGGGACTTCGCGTTCAAACGCGAAGCTAGCTAGGCACTCTGGTGTCAACCTCGAACCAATTCACTTCATACTTCATCGCGCTCCAGGTCTGATCGTGATACAATAAACCCGAAGTATGCTCTCGTATTAAGGCCCGCTTGTAAAATCAACCTTTAGATTAAAACACGATTGAACCGACGAACTTAGTTTACGCCTGGAAGTTGTGAAACATTCTCGCCGTCGCTGACGAAATCTAGGTGCCTTTTTTATTTACAATACATAACTTATGAAGGTTTTGCCGACTTATTATTTAATAACCAGTTTAGCTAGGTACAATTGAACCAGTCTCACCCTGATAGAGACTATCTGCGAGAAATATAAATAATTTTCTTCCTGAGATACCAATAAACACTAAGACGAAACGTCACAAACACGTAAGAAACCACTTTCGTCTGTAGCTTTCAAATTTGAAAGCATTTACTTCAGTTGTTTTTGAGCTATTGTTTATAATGGATCACGTAGATATAGACGACAAATGGCAAAAAGCAGACATCACGCTGAAATTGAAGCGAACGTATTCAGGACACCTCATAAGGTGAAGGTTTATAGAAATCGGCAGATGTGAAAGTCAGGCAATTCTTTACATAATCATATTTTGGAAAACAAACACAACACTCATTTTATTCCTCCTTCCTAAATTCAGACACATTTCATAATATAATGTTTTTTGTAGGCTATCGGAGACTAATGCAGAAAAAACAGGAATCGCCCGTAATAATGTTTTTTTTACAGAGCGGTTCTTTTAAGGAACTTATTTAGAGTCCTTTTCATGTATCTACTGCGATGTTGATAGATTTAGATGTCAAAAAACGCAAACTACTGTCAATACTCCTTTTATTCAACACAATCATACTACCGTAGGTAAAGGTAATCCATAGTGACTCTTTGTGAATTATTTGACATCAGTATTAAGAACACACAAGGAGTGACACAAAAAAAATGGGTTTGAGTGCATAGATTGAAAAAAAGTCAAGTTGGCAACAACTACTTTGATGACATTATACCACACCCCTCTTCTATTAGCACTGCGAGCTTTGTCCTTCTAGTTGGGAAGGTTTCGTCAACGGTAAAATGCCTAGTGTGAAAAGCGAACAAAGAATCAACATTAGATTTCTTGTAAAACGTAAGAAATTAGTCACAGAAACTTTCCAAATGTTAACAGATGCTTATGGAGGTGATACTTTGTCTAGGATACGCGTATTTGAATGGCATAAACGATTTTCAGAGGGATTGGACAGTGTAAAACATGACGAGAGTTCGGGCGCCTAAGGTCTGAACTTAGTGACCTAAATATTGCCAACGTTTGTGATGTGATCCGGGGCAACCGACTATTGAGTGTTCGTGCAGTGGCTTAGATAGGGAAGTTGTTCGTATATTTTTACTGAAGAATTGAGCATCAGGAAAGTTTGTACGAAGGTTTTTCAAAAAGTTTTGTTGAAATACTAAAAACAGTGCCCTAAAATCTTGTGCGCGGATACCCCAGAACTAATCAGAAATGAGCCAAGTTGTCTGTAATCTGTTGTTACTTGTGACGAAACATAGATTTTTACTTACGACGCTGAAAACAAGTGCCAGTTGATGCAATGAAGTATCCAGAATCTCCAAGGGTAAAAAAGCTTGCATGTCAAAGTTCAACTTGAAGTCAATGTTGCTTCTCCAACAATGCAGGAATTATAATGATGGAGTAGGTTCCCAGTAGTCAAACTGTCGATCACCACTATTACAATGAAGTACCGAAAAGATTTCGTAAACGATTAGTACAAAAAGCCACAGTTGCAGAGTAATGAATGGCAATTGCACAAAAATAATGCACCTACTCACAAGGTTATATCTATGAAGCAATTTTTGGCTAGCAAAAATATTATAGATTTGGCTCCCTGTAACTTTTTATAATTCCCAGAGTTAGGTTCTGTTTTAAAGGATCCCATTTTTGCTATGTTAAAGATGTTCAGGCAAAAACGGAGATATTCCTAAGTGGCGTTCCAAAAACTGATTTTGAGAAATGTTACCAGTAATGGCAGAAACGAATGCAGAAGTGTGTGAATGCGGAAGGGAATCACTTTGAAAGTGGTAAGATCGCGGAATACTAATTATTTGCGTATATTTTGTGTTACACTTCGTATGTCTAAAATCAAAAATTCGTGTTTATTCGTTAAACTTTTCACATTTAGAGTGTTCCATCTTTTGTTGTCAAAAATGTAATAAGAGTATTTAAAATTTTACATTACAATTTTTAATACGTTAACATCCGGATACGGAAATAACAAGCAGAATAATGGCCACTGCGTTAAAGATTATGAAAAGGCACATGAACATTTGTAACTCTGATTTAGTTTATTAAAATATAATCGTTATACTTTTAGTAGTGAAAACGTAAGATAACATTAAAACAATTCAACTAGGAAACTTTTTTGTGTTTATTAGGAGTAAAACTTAAATTTGTAAAAATTTATTTCTGTTTACTATACAATGCAGAAGGTTCGGTTTATATTCCACAGAAAATCGACGTAGATTTCCAGTTACAGGCAATAGGAAATAGAAAGCTAGTGGATTAAAAATGTGATTTTATTTCCTGTTCCATATTATGCGATATCTTATAACTTTAATATATTATTGTAACGTTCCTTGTTCCTATTTTCTACGCTTTCCGTTGTGCATAGACACCAAGAGCGACCCAAAATCTGAGTAGTCACAGATTGCAAATATAGAATGGGCACCTAATTATTTCAAATTAATTTCATCAATTTTATTGAAATATTTAAACTGTAGTATAAATTATATACTCTTCTCGTTTTTATTAAGAAATTCATTTATGAAAATATGCTAAAAACGGAAACTTGGGTTAGGAAATCACCGTAGGTCAAAAATTTTGTATATTACGAAAGTAAGTATAGTAAATGAAAATTACATATTTACTTTGGTAGCAAAATCTTCAAAAGATAATTTTGAAAGCGTTATTTTTCATTACTTAAAATTTATAAAATTTATTTAGGTCGTTTGATAACTCCTCGGAGAGGAATTTATTTTTAAATCAAAGGCATATTGTGTTTAACCTAATATTCCTTGAGTTTCACTTAAGTTCTTTTAGGTTATTTTATATCCGTCAGAGCCAACTCACTTCGTTTCATAAAGAAATTGGATTTTCATTTCTACATGCTCAAATGATAAACGAAAATTTCCTTCAAAAATGCAGTTTACATTTTCAATTGTTGTAGCAGTTCAAATAAATTAGATATGAGCGTTTAAGAAATGATTGTCAAAAGCTTTCACTTTGTTTTCCAACTCATCCCTTACTAATCTATTCTTTCAAACGTTAGAAAATATTATTGCCATTAAACGTCACTGAATTAACCAACAGAACTTTTCATTTTCATTCACACTGATATTTAGAATATTTTCAAGATATATCACTTGTTTTAAAAGCGTTTTACTTTTAGCATATTTATTGTTGTCGATAATATTATAAACTTGAGGAAGAATATTAATTAGCATTATTGTAATACTAGTATTCGTAACATTGAATTATATTTAAAAAACTTTAAATGGATGTGTTGATTTTAACCATTAAGTGATATGGTGGTTTCCGGGTCATATAACTGATATGGTCGGCTCATATAAGACTCAAGCATTTATTTAAACAAAAGAATTATTTTTCGGAATTTTCATTGCACCTAGCTATTGTTTAATTCTATTAGAATAAAAAAATTCAAAAGTTTATAAAAAACGACTATAATGATTACATGCTACCTAAAAGAATAATGAATGCAAAAAAATTATAGTGTATATATATTTTTATTACAAACAATAGAATATTTGTTATAACAATAATTAATACACTAAAACTAATTAAGGACATGGTAAACTTAAAATATAAAAACATAAATTGGTATTTTAACCACAAATAAATATTCTACATGCGGTTATATTAGGCATATAAAAACACAGAGAAAGTAAATTAGAAAATAAAAATGCGACTACAAAACGTCCACACAAGTTCCGCAATAGCTTTTAACTAGCAAATGTTTACAAAATGTAATTTTACATTTTTGGCAAAATGTCCAGTATTTTCTATCAATGGTAGAAGGGCATTCACCGCATCGATGTCTTTTTGTAGGTAGCTTCGCTTCAGCTGGAAGGTTCTCTATACCATGTAGCCTTTTTATTTTTCGCCTCAGTTCTCGAGATATATGGGGGTTTTCTGAACACCGCTTCATATGATCCTCAATTGAGGACATTCCCAATTTTTTTTTAAATAACCGGCGGCTTGTCTTATCAGTTATATTTGCAAATGCATACAAAACGCCACTGTTCACACTAGCTATATTAATAACAGCATAAAGTATAGCTAGCGGCCATCTCCTAGTTCTTTGGTTACATGAATAAACTGCGCATTTTGGATGAAGGAAGTCAACTCCACCTTTGGTTAAATTATAGAATTCTATAATCTCTGGTTTTTTTGTATTAATATTTATTGGTTTTGGATGAAGTAACGTTGAATGTAGAACTAAGATTGTGTTTTTCCATAGAATAAATGAAAATAGTGTATTATCCCCAGTAAAACCGAATAAGGAGGAGTTAACTTCGTGATTTTTGTTCGTTAAAACTACTTTTACCCCTAAACCCGACTAGCACTTCATCTACAGCTGTGTAACAATCAGGTGAATAATAATTATTGCAGTTTTCAGTAAATTTATAAAATACTTCAGAAATTGCATCCAATCGGTCTCCTTGCGCCTTTCTCAAACTACGGGTTTCCGCCCCGTCAAACCGCAGTGCAGAAAGAAGGAATAGAAAACGTTTTAAGGGCATAGTTTGTCTAAAGATGTCCCGAGCCGTACCATCTGCATTCCATAATGAACTTGCATCTTCGCGGACAGATTTAAAATACCTGTTAGTTAGAGTAGCCAAAAAGGGCTTTTAACTCAATTTTATCAACATGGTTCGTAAAAAAGGCAGTATTATCATAGTTAGCTTTAAGTTGTGTAATTTTCGTATTAGTGTGTATTATAATTATGTCAAGAAATTTCTCAGTAGTAAGGAGCGACCACGCCTCTATAGGTGAAACTGGTTTGTTGTTAGCAGCTGTACTCTTGAGCCCAGAAAATTCCATCATCATATTCTCAGCTATTGTTCTGGATGACGCTGTGGATTCTTAGATCACTTAAAGTTATTACGGGCATAGAAGTGTTTTCGTACTCCTTCCTGTAGAATTTAATCTTCATCGCTGACGTGACATTCTGAACCAGGTTCTTGGTTAGAATGTTCACTTCCTACCTCAACAGCACTTAAATCGGCGTCACTATCTTGAACATCACTTTGAGAGTATAACTCGATATTCCTATCATCATCGAGATTATACACAATTTGTTCTAGCTGTTTCTGAGTAAGAAACTTAGACATTCCTCACACTACTTTTTAAATTTTATTACGTAAGTGGTATGGTTGGGTCAGAATTGACACGAGCGCGTTTGCACTTCACAAACGGTAGTTCAGCACTGAAAGTTGAGCCTGCCCCAAGAAAGAACTCCGCATGGTGGGAGAATACACGAAGGCACGTTTACTACTAACTATTGGTTCTACCGATAATGACCGCTTAAAGCATAAGTCGGACACCAGTGATCCAACTATACTAGTTAAGGGTTAAACAAAACCTACTATGCGGGTTCTGCGCTTTCTATTTTTGACAACCGGGACTAAAATGAAATCAGTTGGAATTAAATTCAGAGTATATGGAATATGAGTCGTTAATTCTACCATTTTCCGCTTGAAATAATCGACAGTTTATGATGCTGTGTGTGACGATGCATTGTCATGGTGCTAGATATCCGACGCTTTGCAATAGTTTTTCTGATTTCATTGATGACTTCCGATAAGTAACTGCTTGTATACCAATCAGCATTGACCGTGCGACGATCCTCTAAAGCGACGGTAGCAACGTGACCAGTAACACTGAAAAATGTTGCGATCAGTTTCTTTGAAACACTTCGGCTTCAATTCATCTAGAAATACCCAAACGCGCGACTGTTGCTTTGTTTTTGGCTCATATGAATAAATCCAAGTTTTGTCACTTGTATTGATGTTATAAACCAAATTTGAAGCACCACGGTTAAATTTTTGCAGCATTTCCTTGCTCCATTGAACACGAGCCACTTTTTGAGCCTTCGTCAAATCGTGCGGAATCCATCGCGCACATAATCTTTTCACGTCTAAATGGTTATGCAAAATCATTGATATTTGTTTCATGTCAATGCGAAGAGTCGATTTTATTTCACGGTAAGTCACATGCAGATCCATCTCCATCATCTCACGCACATCATCAATATTTTTTGCAACAACATTTGTTCGCAGACGACCTTCGCGTGTCTCGTCACTAAGACTACTGCAACCAAACTTGAATTCTGAAAATCAGCGAAAAATTGTTGTTTTGTGCATGTGCATATGTTCGAGATACGACTCGTTTTTTCTTTTCAATAGTCGCTCTGTGCATAAGCAGTTGGTTTTTCTTTGTACTGTTATAACATCTACCACCGTTTACCGATGAGGGCCACGATTCGCCAACAATTGTTATCAAGATGCTGCAACCCTATGATACTGATTGCTGATTACTCCTTGCGTCAAAATAAAGTCGTACATATGATTTCATTTTTTCTCATTATGTCGCTCAACCTACAGCTCGCAGTTATGGCGATTGTTCAAAGTAATACTTACTTACTAAACTGCTATATATTTGGTTAACATCGTCGTTGAATTATGGTTATCCAGTTATCTTCGCCGCATATGAAGTATTACTTACGTTCTACGCATTTTAACTTGTAATTTATAACTTACATAATACTTAGACACATTAATTTTAATATACTAAAGTTGCACTATTCACTGTAAAGTAACGTCGTCTAATTTAGTGCTAACTTATTTTCCTTCTGATATTTATTTAAAAAATGCTACAAACTTTACATGCAATCTTCCACTATCATAAAGTTGTTATTTATTATATTTAATTAATTTAAGATGCAGTTATTTGAGTGGCTATACTTGCAAATGCTTGGTTTATAGTCGAAAACGAAATCGTCGCTAATGGAACTTCAGTCAAATTGTTTTCAAGAATCATTGTTTTATTGCTTACGTTGATAGTGCATTATGATTTAGTAACGCTTTGCTTCTTATTTAATTTAATTTGCTGCTTTTCACATGCTCGCGTCCAAGTAAGACATAGTTACTATTTACATTCATTTGTTACCATTTGATATACGAGGTACAATCGTTTAATTATTATATATTACGTTAACTTTGAACCTTAAAACGCAAATTCAGTAACTTTTGCTTGATTTATGCGTACCTACGAGAACATAAATTTCACTTTGTTATATTAACAGTACTTAAACATTTTCGTTCAACTGCAATACTTTTTTTGTTGTTTACGCCAGTTTGATGGAATAAATACTGTTGTAAATTATCTGTTTTGAACAATTTTTGACGAACAGTGTTGTCTAACCCTTTTTCAGCTACGTGGAACTTCTGGCTGCTGGACCAACGATACAGTTTGAGAAACTTTAGGGTAAAATAAGTACATCACGCGTCTTGTCATTCAGGTGTATGTTGCCTCTGCGATCTACGAACCACTGGCGCCCATTCGTATTCTTATACTTTATTGGAAGCCGACCTACGTTGTTCTAACCCCTACCCCTCTCCGGCATCAAACGAGCCAGCTGGCGCAACCGAGTCTTGCAACGTTGTGTGTAGACTTACCTTACACGTCGTATATGTTGTAAGTTAGCTAGCGCCAAAAGATGCATTTCCTAGATAAATGATTATATTGAACAATGACTGGCTAACTAAGCTTTAACACGTCACACATTGAGAAATTGAGCCGTAAAAATAAGATACGTTAGAAAATAAGACGTCCTCGATTTTGCACTTGTCTCTAGTTGTGAATTATCTCTACATACTTTCAAATCTGCAAACCTAGCTCAAGAAATCGCCACCGGAAAATCATCTTAAACACAACTTCCGCAGGTTGTAACTAACACTTGCTTATATTAATTTATAGCACCTCAGCTTCGGTAATTGTTCAATGGTGCTCGCTGTGTCAAATTGCTGAAAGCAATTAAGACTTTGTAAACCTTAAGATGACTAAAATCAGTGTAGTGCTAGCATTCTAAAAGAAAAGCATCCCGTGCTTTACTTTAAAAAATATTCAGCTACACAAAAACAAAAATATTGCTAACTTAAATGCATGCTTAGACAAGACCTGGTGGAAGACTACACCGCTAAATTCTTGATTATATTGAGAAGTACTCAATTACACCACCCAATTAAACTATAAAATTTATAGAGGAGCATTTTATAGTACACAAATTACTTGTATCATCACTTAACCCTATATTGACAAACTTCTTTTAAGACTTGCCCAAAAAGTTGAAGTTGTCATCAAAATTTAAAAAATTGGAGGAAATTTTCACAAGAAACCTGACATAAAACAAAATAACATTCAACTAGGAAACAAAGCAGAGAAATGTTGACATTTTGGAATTCGCATTGACTACGGACTAAACTAGGAAGAACAACTGGATATATACTCTAACAATAATAAAATTATAAACAAGTGGTATATAACGGATACCTTTGTAAAACAATAACGATTTCTTAGATTTCCAATAATTAATTGCTATGTTTATGATTAATCAGCAAATTGTTCGGGTAAGTGTATTGTGAGAAAGCATACTTAAAAATAATTTTCTGTTGCTACTTCGTAGATAATCCAATTTTAATAGAAATAACTGCAAGGGAACGTTGCAGTTATTTAAATACGCGATAAAGTATTAGATAAATTGGTTTCATTTTATCAATGTCGCATAGGTTTAATTAGCAACAATACCTACGATTTGGCACACAGGCGTTTGTATAGATTTTGTTATTGTCAAAATCTTCTTACATATATAAATCACCTTTCTACATAATTGCTATATTTACTGAGGCGTATGTCGTACCGCGACACCAGTTTTTATATTCCTTAGACGAAGAAGCTTACAGGCAATCCGTCTAGCCATTTCTGCAAAACTATTTTATTTCTTGGTCATTCTCTAGACGAATTATAACCGACAACGTGGGATGGTGATTGCTGGAGCTGTTCGCTTACACGACAATGCACGGCCGTATATCACCATGCGTACAAAAGCATTACTTCAATAGTTTTAACGGGGCAAAGACGTTTTGCGGCCCTAAACGCGCAGATGGAGTTATTTCCTGAACTTACATTATTGTGCCAGCAGACAAAGTTAGAAACTAACGGAACTGCGTCCAGCAACGTCGTTATAGTAGTAGCATAAGGGTAAAGTCGTATTTTATGGCGCCATACTTGCTTGGAGACGTTAGGTTTTAAAAAGGGGTAGTAGAGAACAAATGCGCCACTTCGAAACCGTTTTGCGGGAAACAGTGAAGTACTTGCTATGTAGATGGTGAATCGTACGCCACTGAGTATATATTTCGATCAGGTCAATCGTAGACTTACAACTGTAATGCTTACCGTAATATTATTCGTAGGAATTCACTGAATGAAAATAATGATTACTTATTCTAAAGTTCTTAACGCAATGAAATAATAAGGGCTAAATTCTGTATGTCATTATAATGAATAGGATGTAATCAGAGAAGTACAATTCGTTAAAGGTAAATCAAATGTTTGCATATATATATATATATATATATATATA
>JAHWXV010944430.1:0-19112 GCA_024586415.1 Phrixothrix hirtus | reverse complement strand
ATATATATATATATATATATATATATATATATATATATATATATATATAATTTAATATCGAATCCTACGTGATCGGTAACTTTTTTAAATTTAGGGATATTTGTATTACAAAGTTGAAATTAACCAAAGTTGGCATGTTGAGAAACAATGACCGAAATATTATATACGGTCTTGACCTCGTAAACAGTAATTATGTTTAGATAAATCAACGGAACAGGGAAAGTTAGAATATCAACTAAATTGACAATGTCAGAATTGTTGAAGGGCAAAGACAAAATATTTAACTCCTCGGCATATAGTAATCCTACAAGGATTCAAGCTATTGAACTGAACCGCCAAGCTAGATTACAATATGTGAAAATGCTGTATTTGAAAGAATACTTTACACACATTTTTTTGATATCTAAGAGGAAAAATTGGTAATTTTTTTAACGCCTGCAAACATCATTATTAACATAAAACCTTAAATATGTCATAAACGCCTAGACTTAGGTATAGGACGTGATACACAAAATCTGTGTAGAATCTAAAAATATATACGGTATTCTATTTCAAATAAGCAAGTTGATACGTACTTCCGGTATGATCGGAAGTACCACAATTCTAAAAATATTTTAGTCGGATTTCCCCCATCGACGTTAGTATACTGACAAATTTTCAAAATTTTCCCATGTATAGTTTTTTATAGAGAGATCGACGCAGTTCCCGATGGGACGCCCTGTACGTTGAATATCATTGGACCTTACCTTCTTGGGACTGGAAATGAAAGATTCTACCAAAACGCTACTCGGTAAACGGTAATTACACAAGTTGAATAGGTTTTTTTCTGTTCAGCCAGAACATACTGTCCCAGCAAAATGGTGCCACTTTCCACATCGCGCATGAGCATTTAAATGCATTCTAGAGATTATTTTCAGATTATTTCCAAACGATAAGTTGTCAGTTGGGCTGCAAAATCTGCAAATTTTATGATATGCGGCTTCTTCTTGGGTATGAGTCTGAAGCACCATTTAAACATTGCGGACGAAGGGAATTGCGTCAATTGAAGATGAACATTGAGGAAGAAACTGATAACTCTTCCTTTGGATATTTCGGGAAGCGTTGTAAAAAATTACGCGGAATAACTTTAAGAGTGCATGGATAATATAATTTTTAAAATATAAATGGTGTATAAGCTAGTGCACTAGTTGTACTAATTTCCGTTCTATTTGGCGTATGACCTGTGATGTACGTAACTATAACTCTCTTCCTTGAGCATTATCTGTTCACAGTTATCTATGTAAGACGGCCTGTAAATTAAACAACAATGTTACGATTTTATGTTGTTGTTGAAGAGTAACTATAATTTTTGTATCGATTTTCGCTTTCACAACAATTTGGTATTTTATTAAATTATGCGGAGCATATGTTGTAGAAAATATTTTTATACACATTTTTTTTCGTGATCTTGTCCGTGGTTGGCGAAGGATACTAATGGGCATCGATTATCATCAACTATTGTCAATGGAAATTGAAATAAAGAGCTCTAAATTATGCAAAATTAGTGCTTCGTGTTCAGAATTTTGCGTAAACTCTAGCTGTAAATAGAAAAAGGATAACATTTAAAGGCACAGGTATAAGTCGGCCGTTGTTATCTGACAGACGTCAGTGGACATCGAATCTAACACAAGCTTCGTTTACATCTGCACTTGAAGGTCGATATTCGACTTAAACCAGATGCGTATTTGCTGAGACGGCTTTATATTTTGTGGATTTGTTTTTGTTAAAATAACGATATTTTCCTGATAATCAATTTAAAATATACGATTTTGTGATATACTTTCAGAAACTAAACCACGTACCCCTCGTGAATTTACAAAAAAATGAATACAAAATTTAGTTTCCTTCTGTTTCCTCAATTCGAATTTTAGAGAAGCGGCAATATTATTTGAGTACTGTTGGTATCATGCCATGAATCGGTAAACAGATGTTAATCTTTAGTTAACTTTTGTTTGAGTTCATATGTACTAAATATGGTTTTTATTTCCATGTCTTTCAGGTTCGTGTTTTTAAAGAAATTAAAATTTTAAGATTTGGATTACCTTTGTCTTTAAAGCAACTTATTTTAAAAGTCGTTGCAGCATAATATAGTGAAGTACTGTTTGTTAATAATAGGATGCACACATTAATACAATTATAAAAACTTTATCCGTTATTAAAACATTACGTTTTTTTAAAACAAACTATTTATTGTACAGCTTGTATATTAGGAAAAACATGCTTTTTCAAAATATTTTGTTATCAGTACTAGTAATTATTGTATTTAGATCTGTCAGAACTAAAAAATAACAATTTTACGTTTGGGGAAGATTTAAAAACACAAGTATTCTTGGTTAATATTTTACACCTTTTAGTAGACAAAACAAACCGATACATAAAATGTTTTACTGTGATAATATGTATAATTAATTTGTTTTTAACATTACATTAATACAATTCTTACCATTTTAATAAAAATTCCTTCTAGTTGTTTCTTTTCTTTAATGTTGCACTAGACACGCGTGGTTTAAATTGTAATAAGTGAAATACATGAAATAATTCACTTTAATTGAATCCACATTTACGTCTGCGTTTATGGAGACATTTACTATAGATTTATAGTCAGCAACACTTCTTATAACTATATACCAGCGATTTACAAAATATCGTTAAACCGCTTTTTTAAATGAAATACCTTCCTTGATTTTAAAAATAGTATAAATAATTTCCTATTCTCCAATGGAGTCGGCTATTTGTTCTTCTGAAACCATTTCATAGCAGTGCCGTATAATTTATTATTCAACGAAAGTGCCTTATATATTTTGCTTATTTATTTACACGAATGTTACTCTACGCCCCTGAAGAAGAAATTCTAAAATGGCGGTATAAAGTTGCCAGTACGCTAAGTAAGATTTCACTGGCTAACAGCAAACAGCAAATGCGAAAGTGAACTAAAAGAAGACGAAAGTCCGGCCAATGAAAAGATCCAGCAATACCAATAGTAATAGAGCTAAGTAGAGAGCAGAAGAAATGTTGAATGAAAAGATACAACCGTGAAAAGTACGATAACCATAATAAATAAATGGTCTGAGACGGCAATAGAATTAGACAAAGTCAAGAAAAGGCAGAATAGATGATTGAAATTGAATGTAACCAAACAATGATTTATTTATAAGAAATGGCAGGATAAAAGGAAGGATAATGGTAGGTAAATAGTTGTAGGAAACTTAAATAGGTCATGTAGAATGGATTAAAGATTTGTGGACAATTAAATGAAATGAAAAAGCGACATACAGTTAAACAAAAGAAAAACACACGCGTACCTAATAATATAACTAGTTTCAAAATTTTCTATATAATATTACTGTTCATAGAGCTTATACCAAATTGAAAATAAGTGGTTTTAGAGCAAAATGATAAAATTTCTGAGATTATGTTAGAAGAAAGTGTCGATCTGTGTCGTAAGTACAAATCAGTTTCAAGTGTTTTTTCAATATTTAAAGCTTTCTCAACATAAACATAGGTAAATATTCCGACAAAATCAAGGTTCACTTAAACTCAACTTCGTTTCGCATTTTATATGTAAGAATCGATATTATCTAATAAAGGTCCCTATGATGTTACGTAAAAATTTTGAAAACGTTTCACACCATAGAAGAAATAATTGGGCTTAAAGGAATATGTCCTTTATGTATTTAGGCATACGTAAAAATGTAGCAGTTTACAAGTATGTGTTGTGAGAATTTTGCTTTCTGTATCAATAAACTCTTGTCTATACAACGTGTCCACAAACTCTTTTCACAAAAGAAAATTGCAAATTCTGGAACTTATTTTATGTAGATTTCACGTAAATCACTTATCCAAAAACGCTTCGTAAGGCAGCTAGAGCTGTCTAAAGATGGTGCCCTAACATCGGTTTAATTCAAATGTCTTCAAGATGGTTGTCTTTTCAGTGATAACATTCTGTAATTTATTTAGTGGAATATACTCAATCGTATGGCGTGAACAGATTTCTTTAATTGCAGTCATAAGCGGCTCTAGTTCATGAGTGGTATTGGACACATCTTCCATCACTCTTTTGTCTTTCAAAATTTCACCATATTAATATAGCATTAAAGAAATTTCGATTATTTCGTAAAAAAGTGATGCTCTATCTGAAGTCCATATCACGCACCGTTTCAGAAAAATATTGATTTGAACTTTTCATGTATCAATGCATACGTTTCCATTGTGAAAGATGGCTATGGAAAATAGACAAAATAACAATAGTATTCAAATCGTGTAGATGTTGTTGGTTGTTAAATTAGTTTTAAGGAAAAGAGTTATTTACGGTTTAGTATTACATTAATTTCCAAATACAAAAAGGTAAAGATTGTTACAATGATTTCATTTAGTATCAAATAATATGCCGATAAACATTTAGTGTATGGGGAAATGCAATGCAACGCTAGGACAGCGGCACGTAGGTATGCAGATAAATTTTCAAATAGAAGACATCCTACTAATTTACAGTTCTTCATCGCAGGACTAGGGAAACAGGACCGGATTAGTAATTCCTACAAATAATGAAGCTGGAAGACATACTGACATAATAGAAGAATATGAGGATGATATTTTAATGGAATTTGAAGAAAATCTAGAAATTAGCATAAGAATATTGACTGTAATATATACGAATATTTTTAAATCTCCTGTGTGAAAGATTTTGCGTAAGGAAAACTTGTATTCATTTCATTTTAGAAAAGTCCAGGCCATGAATGACAGTGATTTTTCTCTTCATGTTGATTTCTCTAATTGGTTGCAAACTAAAGAAAATCAAAGCCATGACGTTTTCAAGTATTTTGTTTTGAGACGAATGCACTTTTATGAAGGATGGAATTTTTAATATGTATAATGCACATTATTATCCCTATGTTGATGAGAATCCTCATAAAAGAAATAAACATCAAGATAGGTATTCTTGGCGATAATCTATCACGACTTTTTGCAAAATACTCTATGGAATTTATTGGATGATATTATTTTAAAAATACGGCAAAATTTTTGGTTTCTACAGCCCACTATAACAGGATTTTTCGTAAGATTTTAGATAATAATTACCAAGGGCGATGGATCGAAAGAGGTGTTCCAGTTACTTGGCAACCTAGGTTTTATGATATAAATCCATGTGATTTTTGTATATGGAGGATCCGTAAAATCAATAGTTTAGTCACAACCAATAGAAACACGCGATTAGCTTTGAAGACAAATTCAGGATACCTGTCACGAATTTAGGAACAATAGGGGAATTTTTTCAAGAATTCGGCAATCTTTATCTACACGAATAAATTTGTGCATAGAAACGGATGGCTGCCATGTAGAGCAACTGTTGCAGATCTAGTTTTGTGATTTATGCTTTAAGTTGACATTTTTGTTTAATTTTTTTACTATTTTAATTGTATCATCTACAATTTTGTGTAATAAAAAGTTTATTTTTTACTTGAATGTATTTTCTGCTTTAGGAAACCCAAGTTATTCGTTGGAAGCAATCTTTGTACAGTTTGACACTAATACAATTGTTATTTTGTTTATTTTCCGTCGCCATCAAGTATAATTGGAAATAAATTTGTTAGTCAATGGAAATGTATACATTGATACATAAAAAGCTCAAATCGCTTTTTTTCGAAAATGGTGCGTTATAGGGACTTCAAATAAGAGCATCGTTTTATTATAAAGTCGAAATTTGTTAAATTTTATGTCAAAATAGTGAAGTTGTGAAAGACAAAAGGTTAAGAAAAGAATGTCCAATTCCCTTCCAAAAAACCTACCCACATCATACGATTGGATATATTCCACTAAATAAATGAGTAGAATGTTGTCACTTAAAAGAGAGCCGTTTTGGTGAATTACGTCAAATCTACACAAAATGAGGTCCAGAATTTGCAATTTTCTTTGAAGACAGTTTGTGGACACACTTGTATAGTAAGTTGTAAATCTTTGTCCAATCCTTTTAGTAAGGTCTTTGTTGTTTGTAAGTACCTTCAGTACGTAATTGTTGTAGTCTGTTCAATTAAGTATCACAGGTGTTGCCCTTCTCTGCAAAGATATTTATCTAAACTTTAGCTTAAAATTCTATACACATACTTTTTTATTGATATAAGGCGTACATACAGCGGTGTTTAAATGTATTGAGGGCACTTTTCACGATCTAAATACAATTCGAGCATCGAATGCTAGCACTGTGGTTCATAATTTAGCACCTGTTCAAAAGCAATACAGGAGTACAAACTGCCCTAAAGCTGCTTGGTCACTAATATCACGTTACAACTGTGTTCTAATTGAAACTTAATTCTAACAATACTCCGAAGTCGTTCAGCATTTACCTTTTTAGCCCACTGTTAGAACAATGCGGTACCCATTTTGCAGAAAGATTTTTCATATCCAAATCATCATGCAAAATTGAAACTACTTTGCTAATCGAAAACTTTAAAGCCTCTGCAATCTGTTGCATCTTTACTCAACAATCTATTAACATATCGTGCGTTTTTTTATTATTTCTGGTGCATGGGCATATTTTGGCCGCCAGACTGTTCAGCATCGCAAACACTCGTACGTAGCGAAAACCAGTAAACCGCTTGTGAATCATTTTAGTTGATGGCGCAGAGTCCAGATAATATTTTCCAAGCTTTTAGTTTGATTCTGTTAGTATTGTTTCGCGTAGAAAACGTTTCTCTGAATGCGAAAATCAGTTTTTCTATTCTAGCGAATCCAATACAAGTTGTTTATTTTAAATGGCTGTCAAACGCAAACTAATTGTCAGATGTTTTTAAAATTGGTATGACGCCATCTGGAGAAGTGTACTTTAACAAAATAGCATTGGTTTTAACCTGGTGGTGCCATCTATTGCATTTTTACCTAAGCTTTTGAACTAGGGTCGTATATAAAGAAACATGAAATGTACTTATAAGCTATCTAAAACTCCGTTACATTGGTGTGAGAATTTAGAAATTAGCGCTAATATTTATAACTTTTTGACAGAGAAGGATTGACAATTGCTCAAAACTTTTGTATTCATTTTTTAAAATACATAACCATAAAAGTGGTGTAAACTAAATATTAACCTTTCCGTTTATATACCTAATTTGACAGCTGTCACAATTCATCTCAAAATTTATAGTAATTTAATGATTTTTCGGAATATGTTTAAATGAATCTAAAAAATTGTGATCGATACTCGTGCGCTATCGCGGGCACTAAATATGGGGTGTCAGTGCACTCGTGTCGAAAATAACTATTATTTCTTTTAAATAAAGTATAATAAGAGAAAAGTTTAAAAGGAATTTCTTAAATCCCTACCTTGTTAAAGTGCAATCAACCTCATAAATAGCAGGATATGGCAATAATATCAATATATAAATACAAAATATATTCTAATCAGTTGACACGTGTCACATAAATATGTTGTTATTTTATATAGTTTATCTTGTTGTTACTATTGGTAAATGTTGATGATATTGGATTTTAATGTTAATTATAAATAAATGCATTTCAATCTATGGGATTTTCATTGAATTATTTGTATTTCTTTAGACTATTATTTGTACTTAAAATTAAATGGGTAGAAACTATGTATCTTATTTTTTGCAATATTGGATTAATTTAGATAATAAAACTACAATTGTGACGTTACGAGTGCTATAGTCCGGCTTGTATTGTGTTGTGATTTTGATCTGTTTTAGACGAATGAACTTGTGTCCGAAATTTCGAACTTCAGTAATGATTTTACCTCTAAAATCATACTTCCAGCGATTTGTTTTTTAGTATAACGTTTCAAGACAATTATAACAGCCTGGTTTGTATATTTTATGACAATTATGTTATTGTTGTGTTCCCGCAAGGGCTGGTTCAAGTCCTACTAATATTTGCATAACATTTCAAATTATCTATTTTAAGTTCTAAACAAATGTTCTGGACGAAATTTAAAATAGCGAATACGCTAGATATTTTCCAAAACTTTCTAAATATTTCTAAATGTTTCTTTTTTATATACCACCGCAGCATATGCGCATAATGTAGTAGAAATGAAATTTGTGAGAAACATCAACAGATAATATTTTAACCAGAACGTAGTTATTACACAACTTAAAAACCTTAATGCAATTACTCAAAACATTAATTCAAGTTAGATTAAGTTAGCCTTTTACTCGACATACATGCAAGAGATGAAAGCTTCTTATGTAACATTGCACACATGCCTTTAACATTTTTTAACGGATGTTCTATGTGTCCAAATGCAAGGTAGGGAAAAATTTATCAGCTACGGTAAAATATTTAATTTAAAGCCCTAAGCCACAGCCTTGGGCCATGTCTAAACATTTCCAGTTGCGATATGCTACGTATTGAAAGCGGGAAGTCCTATCCCTGGTTTATTGAAATAAACTCTAGTCACGCTAAATCTTATATTTTCTATTTAAATAGAAACGTCTATGAAATATTTGTTTATTTATCTACACTCTGACTCCAAGTTTATAAATATTCATATCTTTAACTTCCTGTAATTTCGATAGGCTAAGCACTACTGCTAATTATAAATCTATGGCATTGCCCGTTAATTATTTTAAGTAAAGACCTATGAGGAATATATGAAATTTATGAAAATGGAGAAAGTTGGAGTTGACGTCGATGTTTTTAATGTTAATTTAGTTCTAACCCAAAAATTGAAACATTTATATGTTTTACAATGATAGTAAATTAAAAAGTAAAATAATTAAAACAGATTATATTACACTTTAATCACAGTTACGTTAACGACAGTTCAATGGAATTTAATAACAATCACGCATTGATTACCGCTTCCTTTCTAACTTTATAAATCGTTAATTTATGTAAAACATCTTATGATAGCTTAGCTCAATGTGAAAATTTGTACAATTATCATGGTACGTTAATTTTGCTTTTAATTAGCATACATAAATACGAACAAGCAATTGGTTTCACAATCAAGACTATAATTTTAGACGGAATGTGAACGCCAAGGTCTTGTTTATACACTGCTTTTAGCATAGCATAACGGAATTCTCCACACTTTTTTCACCTTGAACTTAATAAAACAATTTATTATAAACAGAAAGTTTTGCAAAATATAAATACACATCTTACCTTATCTTCTGTATACACGACCATTCATTTGTGCATTAGAAACAACTAAGGGCATAGAAGGACCTCCAGCTCGTGACTCGTACATTCCTCTTGGTACTTCTGACCTTTCAATTTCATCACCAGAAAGATCCAGGTCTTGTACCATTTGCATTATTTCACGTTCCTTCTTTATGTCTTCTCTGTCTTCTACCTGCGGAATTCGTTTAGACATTTAAATTTAGTTTAACATCAAGTAGTAATAGTGTCATTAACCATTAAGGTAAAAAGATTACAATACATTTTCAAATATGATTTATGTCAAAAAGTTATAGCAGCGAAACATGTATGGTGTTACTACCAATACATTATAATCAGATGATAAAATTGAAATAATAATAAATTTTCTATGGTTTCCTAGTACCTCTCCGTGAATATAACAAAAGTTCTCATTTATTCCGGATTATCGACATTACAATCGTGATAAAAACAAGGTTGCAGAAAAATTAATTTGCACCTAGCCTTTTTTAAAGACCTAGCCATAATAACGCAAACAACTAGAGAAAACTATTCGTCTGAATACAGTTACCGTAATTTTCTAACACTAGATTATTAACATTATAAATTGCAAATTAAAATCGCATTTGCACTATTTTAGATTTCTCCATTTACCTAAGTCAATTCTTTAAGAAATTTGGCCTCTTGACTGACTTTCGCTATCAGGCATTCCCCAATATTCAATCTTCCAGTGAACAATAAACGTATCAATTATCTATTATATTCAACTGACTTTTATTCGCGAGCTATTTAAGTGGCGGGAAATATAACAAATGAGTGGTATTTACATCAACTCACAGACAGAATTCCATTACCACCTTTGAATATATATTCGAGTATGAAGTAAGCGACTTCAATTGTTTTTAAGGGAGAACTACCGTCAAAAGATTTACACCGAGAACTAGTAGACTTCCATTTTCGAGTGTATATCTTCGAGAATTTTCAAAAAGCCTGATATGAGGGTGATTAATATAGCGGTAAACTAGCTTGATACAGCCTTCACTTTAATTAGCATTTCGGCTATCCTTTCGTATTATAAATAAAAGTCCGCTGTTTTGTTATTTCTAAAAAGTAACAACTGATTGACGTTTATACGAGGGATGTTCTCTTTATGTTGGGTCTTATAGGGTGAAACACATTTTTAGTTTATAAAAAATGTATTAAAACTTTCCAAAATGTTTTCCTTTACAGTCAATACACTTCTGCATACGTAAGAACCAGTTTTCGAAACATTTTCCCACACATCTGACGGTATGTTATTTACCTCGTCTTTAAAAGCAATAACAGCTTCATCGGATGAAGTAAAACGCATTCCTCGTAATCTATTTATAACTTGCGAGAATAAAAAGAAATCATTGGGCGCTAAGTCCACACTACATCTCAGATCACCCACCGATTCCACATTTTCCTCGCTTAAATATACTAATGTCCTAGCGGCAGTATATGCACGAACATTATCATGATGTATGGTAAGTCTTCCTCCCGATTGCCATTCCGAGCTTTTTGAAGGACTTCGACAAACAAACACTATTATACTTTTCAGAATTAACAGTACATCGATCGTCGAGTGCTACAGTTGCAACGTATTCAGTAATTCTAAAAAAGTGGCAACCCTTTTTTTATTTCCAGGTTTCACCGTACAACATATTGTAGGTGATCCATTTTGAAACTCCCATACAGCAGACTGAATATACCCAACTTTCATCGGCTGTAGCAATATTTTACTTTTGCTTTTGCTTCAATTCACACCATCTGCATTTTGAACGTCTGATAAATTGTGCAGTATCCAATGAGCGGATAGCTTACATACATGTAGATAATTGTGCAAGAAAGCATCGATCGCTTTCGTACCATTGTCCAAGCTTGCTTGAATCGCCCAAATGGTATCACTACGATCTTCCTCTATCATACCTTTCACAATTTTGATGTTTTCAGTCACAGCAATTTTTAGGCAACCTTCGCAATGTTCTTTAGATATTCACGAGCAAAACTAAAAAATTCATTGTACCAACGTTTTTCGATAACTAATGAACATGGCTCACACCAAACACACCTTTTATCTCATCAAAAAACTGTTGCCGACTTAATCCACGTTTAAAATTGTAGCAAATTACTGATCGTTAGTGACTTTTTTACAAGTTGTTTAATTTAAAAATGTATATCTTCAAAACGCCGTAATATTTTCTCTTGCTGTCACTTGCGTTAAACTCGCAAGATTTGATTCTTAATGGCTATAATAACAATTATAACCTACAACCATGGCTCAATATTAAAACAGAACCGCTCGTATTTAGCAATAGAATTTGCATTCACCATAGTATAATTTGCACACCACAAGCGAAACGTTGTTGCAAAACAACACATTGACGTAATAGACTGTATTAAGTTCTGTTTAAACATCGAATTTTCGCGTGTCTTTGTAATGAAATTTACACATGAATAAAATGATTCTACTGTTATAAAAATTTTAATAGTAAGCATAAGTGATCAGTTTACTAAAAGCGAGAGGAGGAGCATGGATGATTTGAGCAGGTGTCAGTAATGGTTTGAACACCTTAAAAATGTCTTTTGAAAAAGAAAGACGCGTCTCTGACTATTCAATAATTTTATAAATAGAACAGGAAAACAAATCTTATGTAGATAATTTGATGATTGAGGGGTTTGCATATATGTAAAGATGAATTAGATATCGATAGCATCGACTATAATTATTACGACTGGTTCGGTCAGATGAGGTGAATGAGAAGATGTTTTTCCACCCTGGGGCACATTCTGTCTACAATCGTGAGGATTGATAGCAAAACATCAATATATGTAATGTATTTAATATATGTAATATATGTAATATATGTAATATATGTAATATATGCAATATAATGTAACATATGTAATCAAATTTTCCTTAAATTTCGGTAAGTTTGTTGTAAATACCCTTGTAATGGTTTTGAAGCCATTTGCTAAGGTGTTTAGGTCCGACAAAAGTTATTCAATAGTAGAAATTTAAAATTGCTAGCATTCAAGGCTGGCAAGCATCACTAAACCTGAAGAGAACATTAAAACGAAAACCGTAACCTAACAATCCATGAATTCGCGGAGAGCTTGGAATTAGGGCCACTTAAACAATTTGCTAGGAATATTGTGGGAAAATTTGTGTTGTTATGTCACATTTCGCAAATAATTAAAAACAAGTATGGTACATTTGTTTCGAACTTTGTGAGTACTTTTATCTTTAGAACTGTAACAGGTGGTAAATATTAGATATATGGTAAACATGCAGAAACCAAGCAGTAGTGAGAGGGCTGCATTCACTGAGGTCATCTGATGCTGTTTTGGTTGAGTAGATTATCTTGTCACTTCACTGGAAAGGATCGACATTGAAGGATACCCAGTGTTGGTCTTAGTAAATTGATTAGAATTCCAGATTTATATATCTTGTGCAAAAACTTTTTCTAGAATAAGTCTACCAGAGAAACTTGGCTACTACTCTTAGTTCTAGAAATAATTGCTGCCTGTTGCTATGACGATATCTTGTTGCAGAGTTCAAATCTAGAATAACTTTGTTTTTATGTACTCTTGTATCCTGTGACTTAGCGTTGTTTCAAATAGTTTTTCCGCGCTAACCCGTAGGCTAAATGGTTAATTGCTATTTGAGTGGTTAAATTTGCGGGAGGTTTGTAATCCTTAGTTTAGTATTGCAAGAGCCTTCAGAATTCTTGTAACTCCTCCGCTATTGGGTGATGAGTAATTGACTTCTGTGCCCGTTTTAGTGAGTGACTTCCTTCTGTTTCGGTATATCTTGGACTTTGATCGATATTGATGAATTAAATTTGGAAGTCATCCTCCAGTGTTTATTTTGTTAAGCTTGTCGAATATTTAACTCTTTTTATGTTTACGAAGGCGTCCAGTTAGTTGTTTCCTTTCAGTATTTTAAGAATTTTCAATACTTAAAAACCATCGACTTTAATTTATTTCTTCGAAGCAGCTCCTTCACCTTCTTTATCATGTATGTATCCTGTTTCCGCAATCTCCTTTTTCTCTCTAACGCTGTCATTTTCTGTGACTGTTAATCTTCGGTCTTTTATTTTATTTGGCTTTCATGAACTTTTATCTTCATCTGAGGATAATTTTATACTTATGCTGATTTGATTTAACCTGCTCTCGATCTTTTCCCCGTTTTGAATGAGCGAAATTATATCTGTATTTTTGAATATGTGATTATGTTTAAGTCACATCATTCTCATCTAAGTCTATTTTGGCAATATTAATCGATTCTGTAATGAAAGAAGAACCTATAGTTTTCCGAGCCAGTCCTTTATAATTTTGTAGGCTTTGTGGTATCTCTGAGTGACTAGGCCTATCGCTAATTGGAATATTCTTAAAAAAACCTCTATTTCGTAGGTTTCAAGTAAAATTGGGCCATACAGAACGGCTACTTATGTTATCTAATGGAAATCATAAGTGGTCCTGAACCGAGTTCAGAAAAATTAATTCTGCAGGTGCTAGATAAGTTTCCCAGCAAACTGCCTTGAAGGAGCAAGACAAGTATTTCCTTTTCATCCGGTCCTCGAACTTTCTAATAACAGTAGCATATAGTGAATTTATTGAAATAAGTTTTTGAGAAGAATTATAATTGACATACTGCTTAACTGGGCATTTATAAATAGAAAACTTGTTCTACAGTTTTAGCTCATTTTTGGACTAGTATTCCATTCCATGTTAGGATAAATCCTTTTTCAAAACATCGACCGCATAGTGCTCCCGATATCTAAAAGTGATGGTGTGATGGCGCATTAAATCAACTCCCTTTAAATTTTCAACCGTTTTCATAGCTGAAACAATGTTGTGTTATATAGTAACTCACATTTTACTCATAAAAGCTGGAAAGAATTGTACTGAAACTAGATCCCAATAGAAAGGACCTTCAAAATTCCGTAATATACAGAACTTAACCGCATTCCCGAGTGTCTATCGTTTGTTACCCTTTCCGGCACCGGTCTTGAAACTAATCATTAGTTTTTCACCTTAAGATTAGAAAAACGTGTACATGTTTATCACGATGCAAGAACTGTAATGAACAGACATATCCGGGCACTCTTTTACGCGTGTTGGGCGATTGGCTTATATAGCACCTCAAGGATGCTAATATTTTCTTTCTAGACAACAATGCTCTTATTGACAGCTTTTCCTACGCAGCTTGTGTGCAGCTTCAGAACTTACTAAGAAAAGTTTCTTTAATACTTAAGTCATTATCTCTACTGTAATCAAAATTGTAATATTTTTTCATTTTCGCAGTCTGCTATACACTTTTCGTTGAAGAGAAGTTAAATTGTCTTCCATGTTTTTGGTCATGATTTTGTCAAGCATTTTACAAATTAGGTAAGCCTTTTTATAATTTAAAGAAATCGTTTCTGGTGTAAAGGCTTCTTTCTGTAAAGGATGTTAGGTTAAAAATTTGTTGAATAATTTGTCCAGTGCTAATGATACTTGCTAGTCGGATTTAAGAGAAGATTTCAGAAACGGTTATATTGAGTAAAAGTAATTTTGCTTTATCTCGCTCAAAATAACACATTAAGTGTAAATTAGAATGAACATTTGAATTTAATATTAGTAGGAAATAAACACCGTATGTTACATAAATGAAAATTAACGTCAACTTCTTAAAATATATTCACGTCTAAAAACTTAACAGTGCGTAAATGTCGACCAAAGTCATGAAATGACAACATTGTTATAAAATTTTTTACATAATTGGAACATATTTTTTAATTGCAAAGTCATTATTTCATTAATTTTTATGTGTGTTTAATTAGATTTGTTTTGGCATTAGTGACTTATGTAACCATTCGAACACCGCAATATGTATGTATGTATGTATGTACAGACACATGTGTGTGTGTGTGTGTGTATGTGTGTATCTATAAAAAACAGCTGAAATTTGTTCAAGACCGCTGGTACTCTTTTAATGCTTAGAAAATGTTTCATCATTTTTGCATAATTATTTCAAGAATGTTTCTAAAAAAGTGTGCAAATTTCTAATACCTCGCATTACTTGCTTCATTTGAATATAACCGCCAATTTTTTGTTAAAGTGGACCTGGTACTGTTTTTTATTTAGTGGTAAACAATTTGCATGGTTTAAGATTGAGTACAAAATTGCGTAACCAAAGCTAAAC
Organism: Phrixothrix hirtus; assembly: GCA_024586415.1. NCBI lineage: Eukaryota > Metazoa > Arthropoda > Insecta > Coleoptera > Phengodidae > Phrixothrix > Phrixothrix hirtus. The sequence continues at coordinate 3,751 of JAHWXV010944430.1, read as the reverse complement.
TTATTTCTCTCAATGACAAAACTGATTAAGATTCCTTATTAATATTTATTGGCATAAACGTTTATTTATATTTTGATTGTATTATAATTAATTGTAATTATTTTCTCCCTGCCCTTCAAGACTTGCGTCAACAATGCTTGTTTGACCATTAATTTTAACCATTAACGCTAAAGCATTGCTGACATTAGCTAGATAACAATTGTGTCATCTATTGTTAATGGTAGTTTACATAATTATAAGATTTTCTTCGTTAAATCCATTACTACTGTTTGAATTAAGTATTACGCATTTCTATTAGTTCGTAGATCCATCATACCTACTTCCTTTCTAGATTGCAATTATTTTAAACTGCTTTAGTTACACAATGAAAGTAAAAATTATGTTTTTAATTACAATCTTAAGCAATTGTTTCTTATAGTTAAATTTGTTTAATTTTAACAAAAGTTTATTTTTGTTAAATTTTATTACCTACTGCATATGGAATATTTTATAGATCACCTGATTTTTGTTAATTACTAAATTTAAAAATATCTCGTGATATGAACAGTGGTGTCATTATACAAATTGAATTTGGAATTCTTTAACTTTATAAAAACCATTTGTTTACACACAGTGCACCTTACCATAAAAATATAATGAAATTATGACAGCAGAATCCTTCAAGCGTTGATTTATGTCACTGCTAAATCGCTTATTAATTTGTAAATTGTATCCTTTGTAATTATTCCTTATTATTTATATTATATTATAATACCACACGACAAAGTTAATTCCACAGCAACATAACGGCGTTTAAAAACTCTTTCAGCCGTGACGCCTCTGATGTTTTAGACGAAAGTCTTGGACAATTTGAAATTTCAATTCAGTTTATTTACTTTTACTAACTAAAAGTAAAATATATGGGTTGACGCGACCAAAGTTGCTTAGGAATATAAACTTTTTAAACGCTCCTGACAATATAGAATTAGAATTAAAATTAATATCAACTGAAACATTTAAATATGAATAATACATACCTCATGAACTCCATTTGGAATTGGTGTAGCAAATTTTAAATTCGCCAAAGAACCATAACTTCTCGATCTATGCTCTTGCCTTATTGAGTATGAAAAAGCTCTCTCATTCAAATGCCCCTTTTTTCTGTATATTCCGGTGTTAAACGGACTTTCTTCCCCTAAAGCAGGATCATCTAAACCGTTCATGCTTTGTGCCATTTTTTTATTTAATTTTGGTAATTGTTTTTCTTGACTTTTCTCTCTTCTTTTCGTGTGCTTTCCTTGCGATTCCATAGTTGCATATTGATGCATCATGTATGCTTCGTGTGGAAAGTTGACTGGTTGATAACTAGAAACAGGCGATAGGGCTCGATTGCTCGGTAGATAAATTGGTTCTTCTAATGTGTACCGACTCTTCTTTTTATTTTTTGGCATAGTTGTTGGAATAATTACGTTAGCAACGGGAACAAGTGGTGGAGGTATTGGACGCGCAGGCACAAGCATGCGCCCTCTAGGTCGATGTGAAAAAGTATTGCCATGATGTTTCATAAATTTTGGATTTGGTAAGGTCTGTGGATGTGCCATGACATATATGGGTTGGTGCTGTGGGGAGTAGACATGGTGGTTTTTGCTTTTTACCATTGTTCCCGATACACTATTGGCTTTTCCGTTCATTATAGGGTAAATATCCTCTTTGGAATTTGACATTAACTTCTTTTTGTACTTTTTATTTTTTTCTTTCATTGGAGGTGGCGGTACAGCTACAGGTGCTGCAACTTGTCGTGGTCTAGGTGCTCTACTAATAGTAGAAGTTGAATATACATCGTAGATAGCATCCAAGTTGTCTTGAGAACCTGCCCAAACTTTATGATTTTCATCACCATTGTATATGCTAATGTCATCTTTAGCATTTGCTATTGTATTAATGGTCATTGTTGATCCCGAAGTAGAACGGTTTAATTTCCAATCTTCTACCTGATAAAATCGAAATGTTAATAACCTAAGGGATTAGTAATGCCTTAATTACCTTCTCTTTTGAAATTCTCTCGGAACCTAATGTTCCATACAGGCTTCCTGCAGTATCAACCTGCTTCGCATACGAAGAATCAGCGTAGGCATGAAAGCAACATCTAACAAGCGCATTGGCTGCCACTTCTCTTTTACATATAAATGCATGGCACTCTAAGACTTTGATTCCTGTCGTTCTACGTAAAATTGCAGCGAAAAGGGGCGGATGTGTTGGATTCGGGGCTCTCGCAAATGGCGAATCCAGTGGTAAAAATCGCGGACTGGGATTATGAAGAGTATTTTTTTCTGGGACTAGAACGTACCTATTAAATAGAAACTTATATTAATTTTAAGATAATAAGAAAATAAGACTTGTTTATTCATAATTATGAGAACATTCCATAATGATACAAATAAATTACATAAATTACTGGAAGTTTTTACAATATTAATTTTTTTGCAAAAGTATTAAAACTGTACTTCGGTAATTTGTGGAATATTATGCATTTACATGTTTTTGCATATTAAAATAATATCTTTTGACTTTTATTATCTTATAGAACTGGTTAAAAGAAGTTTTGATATCCTGAGAATGGCACTTCTTTCTCTTAATGTTTACTCATTTGATTAGTATATAAATTTCCATATTCTTATTGGTCCTTACTCTAACTAAAGATCCAGTATGGAAATTAAATGTGTTACTTATATGAATAACCAAAAGTAATTTAATAGTTTTAATACTTCTATACCTTTTTTGAATTTTAAAAATATCTTTTGTGATCTTATTGTGTACTTTAATTTTTCATTTCAACAAGATGAAATAAAAAACATATCCGGATCTAAAATTCTAACCTGACGGAATTAACGGTAGCTTCCACTCACAGTTAGCACGTTACATCTTTATTACTTATTCTAACATTAATAGCAGGAAATTAAAAACATTTTATTAAATCTTACAAAACAGCAATAAACTCTAGACTTTAAAAAATTGAATATAAATTGATTATTGTGAACTACCGTTATGATTGAAATTCTAGTGTCACAAAGCGGACCTCCCTAAATTCCGACAATTCCTCTAAATCTAAATCTTATAATTCGTCGTATTTCCGGCATTTATAATCATAAAACATACAAGAATTTGACAAACATAAATTTTAACAACCATCATAACGGACTTCATAAATATAAAGTAACGGAAGTTTTCTACAGCCACACACTTAATAACAATTTACCAATCTATTCAAAGCCACGAATTGAAATTGTTCAATTAAGATTATATTAGACCAAGGACAAACTTCAGGGTATAGTAATTATATTGCTTACTAAAAAATATTTTTCAATTAAGTTTAATTATATTCTTACAAACACAGCTCGATGAATGGAAATGCACGAATACATGTAAAAACTTAAGTGCTGAAATGTCATACATTGTAATAACGTTATCGTCACTTTTATTCGTTAGCGCTATCAAAATTGAAATCGGATACATGCAAACAGTGAAAGTGGTTTACCACTCCAAGGTATATAATCGCTTGCATAAGTGAAGTTATCATTTGAAATATGTATGCGTCACTAGTAATTTAGGACGAGTTAGGATATAATTATATCTTAAATTTGTACATTGAATACGTCGCGTTTATTCATAGATATATATTGTAACAGAAATTAGAAACAGTAAATGGAAAATTCTAGAATCATCCAGAATGTTTTCTTTGTAATAAAATAGATGATGTAATCCGCAAATGACT